>OOIL02002122.1:1592365-1603891 GCA_900332095.2 Cuscuta campestris | reverse complement strand
GGATGGAACCCAAGAGACCCTTCAATGCTTCAAAGCTTTCAGGGGCATTAACGTCATGGGCCGCGGGTAAAAAAGAAATTGTGGGGGCAGGAAGCCACACTGTGAAAAAGTCTACAACACTTCCCCTAAGGGTGTCTGTTATAACATAGTCAAGCTCCTCCATGAATTTTTCTTTACGCCTTTGATACTGAGCTAAAAGTGTGGTTGTGATAGATATAGCTTCTTCAATAGCTAACCGGTGTAGAAATTTAGGATCTGCCAACAATCTCTCCCTAAAACCCTGCAACGGAACAAGATGATTTTGTCAATTTCGCATACCCATGAGAGCAAATATGATCGGTCCGTAGACATGATGTGAGCGGTGAGCCCCCATTGAAAATATGACCAAAAGGTGTCTTGCAGCGAAATTGGTATTGAAGAGTGTACCACATTGACTAAATATAAAAGAACAAACTCTTTTATAAGTGTTTGAACTATTTTGGATTGAAGTGGTTTTACTGGTTTGAATGTTGAAGAGTAGCTTATGCCATGATACTATAGGAGGCACAGAGCAGTAGAGTACCTGAAAACTATGGGTTAATTCAGAAATGTAAGGATATTTCTCAAGATCAAAAAAGTTCTGCAGCACTTCCGGTGATACCAGTCCAAGATCAAGTCCTTCTTGGAGATCCTGTTCCGCACAAAATACCATTAGTAGACTTCGATTGGCTGATTAAGATAGTTGAATATGGGGATGGACTGAATAACACTTTGAGATAGGTTGGAACTTAATGGCACATTTGGAAGACTTCATTTGGCTTATTAGCCATATTTCACCAAATACTAACTTATTTTACTTCTCAGATCAGCTTAAAATGAAGATGGGAAATAGTGGCGCTGCTAAAATCATTTAATCTAATTCCATATTTTCAATACAACGATAATGTTTTGATTATTCAGCAGATTTACCAACTACTTTAGTGCATCCAAACATTTTGAGCCTTATCATACAGGCTCTGAACATACTTACCTTGGGTAAGGCATCTCTCCTCCTCCCAGCTGCATTCATCACACGTGCAATTTCAGCGCGGTCAAAACAATTTCTACTGCAAGGTCGCGCTGCAGAGTACCACAAAAAATCTGCAACAGGAACTTCTCCTTCTCTCCTTATTTCTTGTCTTTCAGGATCAAGTAAGATGACACTTTGATTCTTTTGTTGCAACTTCCTAAAAACCCTGGCAGGCAGCCCAGTCCCTCTATATCCATAAGCAACATGGGTTGCGCCTGTGACAACCAAAAGCAAACCTGTTGTTCCATCATCTTCTACGGCTTGTAATATGATTTGAGACATATTGTATTCTTCTACAACTCTTGCTTGTGCAGAAAGATATGACTGTGAACCAAACCGCATTGAGTTATTAAGTGACAAATTCATATCCATGGAGGATCTCTGAGATCTTGGAGTAAATCCCGAGATGAAGCCTGAACCAGCAGGAGGTGAGTATTTCTTAGAATCGGATTTGGAAAGTCCACGAATGCCTTCTGCTTGCACTGTCCTTTGAACCTAGACAAAGAATACCATCAAAAGTAATACTGCATTTCTATCATCAGAAGGGCGGGCATAACTTTATACTTATAACAAATTTCATCAATAATTTTGGAAAATAACGATGGCTTTATTAGTTATGCAACTCAAGATTGAAAATGCCCAACTCTTACGTGTTGCAAAATATATTGCACTAAGCAATGTTACAACCATACTCTGTATGATCTTAAGAGATGAATAGACTTTCAATCAAAGAAAATAACTTTGTCTCCAAGGTTAAGAGAAAAATCAATCAGAAAAAAAAAAGGGTAGATACAGGATCAAAGTTATTTGGTCAAATAATATGATTTGAGAAACCTAAATATTTTCTATGTTGGTTCATTCATTTCAGTCATTTTAATACCTGGAGGGGCAAACCACAAGCAATTAGCCTCACACCATTAGCACAGCAGTAAGACAAGATGGGCTCGTACTCCTGCCAACGTTGAGGTGGCCAATGTGACACAAGAGACTTTAAGATTTCTCCACTTATACTGCCATGAAACACAACGTTCAATGTTCAAAATTGATAAACATCACAAATCAAAGGTTTCCACCCATAAAGCCTGTGGCACATTAATTGAGACATTCATATGCTCTTTCTTAGTCTTGGTCAAATCAAAGTACTCCTTTAAGCTTAATCAATTTGTGATTCAATGAGAGAGTGAAGGGAAACAATCAAATGTACCTCTTGGCCATGAACTGGTTGAGTTGCTGCTGTAAATCGCAAGGAAATGCTTCCAAAGCTAAGGAAATAGGCCTCTCAGCCTCTACACATCTCTTCTTCAAGCTCTTCAAAATCTCAAGCTCCAATTCCTTGTCGTCCCGGGTGGGAACTTGCTCGGCTTCTCCTAAATACACAATCCGGGCATTCATTAGCTTTTCCCACACTCTACTCTTGTCCTTCCCCACCGCCAGCGGCTCTCCGATCACCGCAGCGTCGTAAACCCTAGAATTAATCGCCTCTTCTGTCTTCTCCTCCTTCTCCGCTGCCTTATCAACTTGATCCGTCACTGGAATCGGAACCTCCGCCCCGGTCGCGTTACTGTCCGGGGGATTATCGTCGGCTCTCGAGACCGCCGCCCGGAGTACACTGGATCCGAGTACGATCAAAGAGGCGGCGAGCACATCCCGCCTCTTCGTGCCGCTGACTTTTTCGGCGTTTTCGGCCGGAATCTTCCGGCAACGGACGTAGGAGGTGATGCGGCGTGGGAATCTTCGACTTTCTCGCCGGCAACCATTTCCCGGTGGGAAATTGAATCGATGATCAGTGGATGTGAGATTTAGTTGGAGTGATCTGAATGTGAAGCCGCGAAGGATTTGGGACTCCATTTTTCTAGAATTTGGCGGAGAGGAAAACGGAGCTGCACTCCTACATGGTCGCGCCGCCCTGGGGTTTCCCGGCGACCAAAATCTAACTGGAACGGATAATCGTGATTTTCAAGTTGAATTGCTGACGTGTCCGACCGGTACACACACCCATGGCATCCTGGCTCCAAGGCAGACCGGTCAGCCCGGTTCTTTCCAAGTTAGGATATGTTTGGTTGTGGAGAAGAGAGGCAGTGGAGAGAAAATGAAACCTTTCCCCTCTTTGGTTTAAAAGTAATACTCCATTATTATAGAAATAATCTTTTCAGTTAACTATTTAAAACTAATTTAATAATAAGATATATAAATAGAAATTACACATATCTATTATTTACTCCCTTCGTCCCTGAGTGTTTGTTCACTTTTATTTTTTGCACTGGTAGGTTACGTGAAGAAATTAGGTAAAATAGAACATTAAACATATAATTTTTTAATATTTTTAATATATAATTATTAGATATACAATTCTGCTTAGTTTGTTCTAGTGTGTACTGATAAAAATCCGAATGTGTAACTCTCTTAAACTACTCAGTTTCACGAATCTACTTGTCAAGGTTTTCAGTTTTCTGGACAAAGGACGGACCAAGTATATAATAACCTTGATGTTTAACATTTTAAATGCTTTTTATCAATTGGGATAAATTTTTTCTTTCCGTGCATCGCACGGGTGATGCACTAGTAAAAATAATACTCCATTGTTTTATAAATAATCTTTTCGTTTAACTTTTTAGAATTTTTAAAAATAATACTTTGATTATTAATATCTAGTTTTACACATTGATATAAGATACAAAAGTTTAATATTTTCAAAATTACGTTTCATGATGAGACTATTAGTATTATATTTATATCAAAGCATAATATAGTTTTAATATGAATCGATATCAAAATTATGAACTTTGACGTCTGATAAAAAATCAAAATGGAAATAATTTTTAAAACCGAAAAGAATATGTTTTAGTGTAGTTTTGACTTTTGAATATAAACATGGGCAATGGTAGAGACACTCTAACCCCGTTTGGCATCAAAGGTTATCCAGATAATTTTTAGAGTTACCCTTTGTTTGGATTGTTTGGATGGATGGAATTGGGAAGGAAAGAAAATAAGGGAGGAGAAAGCACACTTCCCAAGAAAAAATCACTTGTTTGTTTAGGAGAGAAAAGGGGAAGGGGAGAGAAAAAAGGTGAGAAACATTTTCTCCCCTCATGTGGCGAGAAAACTTGAGGGAGGGAGAGAAAAGTATTAAAATGACAATTTTATCCTTACTTTTTCTTTGTTTCATTAGCATAAATAAGGATAAAAATGTCTTTTTGCTTTATCACCTTTTCTTTCTTTTTATATTTTCACTCCATTTTCCACTCATCCAAACAACAATAATATTCTTTCTATTTTCTCTTCATTTTCTTTCTTCTTTATTTTCTTTCCATCCATTTTCTTTCCACTCATTTTCTCTTTTTATCCAAACAATGGCTTAGGGATACCAAGTGTTAATGTTTTCGAAATTAATCTACATCATTAAAATTTTATCTAAAACATTAAGGTTAATTCAAAACGTTATTCCCAAATAATGCCTCGATCTCAATTAGTGTTTTCCCAAACGCAAGCCTCTCTCTACCAATGAGAACCCTTTTGGTAATTTAAAAAAAATGTGGACAAACATTTCATAGGGAGTATTTGCTCAAAATTACTCCGTAGAACTCAATCGCTCAAGCCTTTCTACTATCAATTCATAATTTCATATACTTGGACATATCCAGAAAACTAGCCGTTAGGCTCTCTGCGCCCCTGACACTTTCCTTGTCCCAAAAACAGCATTGAAAAGAAGACAACGGAAAAATGAAATTCGTGTCCCTCCGTAGGACCCCCCCCCCCGCCCACCCACACCCCGCTCCTCATTCCACACTTACAAAACCTCAAATGTTTGCATAGTTGAAATTCCAAACCTTTCTTCCTTACTGTTCAGTCATCCTCATTCCTCTTGACGGCAATCATCTCTCCAGTTCGCCATGGAAGCCGAAAGGGAGAATCTTGGAAGCTTGTACAGACACCCTTTCCATAATCTGCTCCAATGGAGGAAGAAGATTCAAGCTTCCCATGACCAGCAGAGAATCTCAAAAAGGTCAGGTCTTTATCATTGCACCCATCAATTCTTCTTGATTCTGCTTCTTCTGCATGTTCTTGGAAGTCTTCATCTGGTTTCATCTCAGTCTTGGGATAGTATAATTATAACCCAATCTGATCTCCAAGCCCTCCAAGCTTTCAAGCAAGATTTGGTTGATCCAAAAGGGTTCTTGAGAAGCTGGAATGACTCTGGATATGGAGCCTGTGCTGGGAAATGGGCAGGGATTAAATGTGCCAAAGGTGAAGTCATTGTCATTCAGCTTCCATGGAAAGGGCTTAGTGGTAAAATCACTGATAAAATTGGTCAATTCCAGTCCTTGAGAAAACTCAGTCTCCATGACAATGGCATTGCCGGTTCAATCCCGGCTTCTCTTGGCCTTTTGCCTGCCTTGAGAGGTCTCCAGCTGTTCAATAACAGGTTCAGCGGTTCAATCCCCGGTTCCATTGGTCTCTGCAGACTCCTTCAAACCGTTGATATCAGTGGCAATTCCCTCTCCGGTTCAATTCCGGCCAGCCTCTTTAATTCTTCCACCAAACTGCTCAGTCTTAATCTCGGCAATAATCACTTGTCCGGTCCAATCCCAACCGGGTTCACTCCATTTCCCACCATCGTCTTTCTTGATTTCAAGAACAACAATCTCTCCGGACCCATTCCTGAATCCATATCCAGATTGCGGAAGCTCTCGGTTCTTGATTTTTCCGGCAACAATTTCGCCGGAGAAATCCCAAAATCTCTCGACAACTTAACCAACCTTAATCTCTTCAATGTCTCGTACAACAATCTGTCGGGTCGGGTCCCGACCCGCCTCGCCCACAAATTCAACCCGAGATCCTTTCTTGGAAATCCCCGCCTCTGTGGATATAGCACTTCCTCGCCATGCCTGATTTCAGGAACTCCATCTCCATCGCCGGAAACTCGAAAAGATCATAAGAAATACAGATTAGGCATTAAAGACGTCATCTTGATCGCAGCAGGGGCACTCCTGGTGATTCTGCTCCTCATTTGCTGCATTCTGATATGGCTGTTATTCAAGAAAAGGTCGGAAAAGGAGGAGGGAGCCGGAGACAGTGGCAAAAAGGGAATTCCACCGGCGGTCGGGAAAGGGGAAGCGGCGGAGGCGGCGGCGGCGGAAGGAGGGGGGAAGCTGGTACATTTCGACGGCCCGTTGGGTTTCTCCGCCGACGATCTATTATGCGCCACGGCGGAGGTGATGGGGAAGAGCATTTACGGGACGGCGTACAAGGCGGCGTTGGAGGACGGCAGCGAAGTGGCGGTGAAGAGATTGAGGGAGAAGATAACAAAGAGTCAAAGGGATTTCGAGAGTGAAGTCAACGTTCTTGGGAAGATTAGGCACCCCAACCTCTTGGCCTTGAGGGCTTATTATTTGGGTCCTAAAGGAGAAAAGCTTCTTGTTTTTGACTTCATGCCCAAGGGTAGCCTCACCACTTGTCTTCATGGTAAGTAGATTTTTACTCACAAATATATTCCCTTTTTTCAAAATTATTGTTTTAATTTGATTTTTTATTATTAAATTGTCACACTTTTTAATCATTGAAAGAGTAACTGTGACACCTTTCAAGACGAATTGTCTTACAATAGGAAATACAAACTAGAGTATTTTTTTGAAATATTTGCATGAAATAGCACTAAAATTCAAGTCATTTCCTAAATAACAATTAAATTATTTTATTCTCTAAATGGCACTAAATAATGTCTATAATGCCCAATGATGACGAATATTTACTTGAATAATGACTAAAAGTGCTACATTAGAAAGAAAAACATATGTGATGCTATTTAGGGAAAGTCATTATGTTTTACTGTTATTTGTTATTTAAGTTAATTCCTCTATTTTTTATTCGAACTCACATCAATGAATTAATTTTTCATCTTCGTAGTTATTTTAACGCCTTTGTTGTTGTTGCTGTTATAGCTCGTGGTCCTGACACATCACTAGATTGGGCGATGAGGATGAGAATAGCAAAAGGAATTGCGAGAGGACTCCTCTTCCTCCACACCAATGCAAACATTATCCACGGAAACCTAACGTCGAGCAACGTCCTACTCGATGAGACCATGACCGCGAAAGTCGCAGACTATGGGCTCTCGCGCCTAATGTCTGCCGCAGCAAACGCAAATGTGGTCACGACTGCATCCGCGTTAGGGTACCGTGCTCCCGAGCTTTCAAAAATAAAGAAGGCAAACGCAAAGACCGACGTGTACGCTCTCGGGGTCATCATGTTGGAGCTGTTGACCGGGAAGTCGCCGGTCAACGACGGAGGCGGCATGGAATTGCCTCAATGGGTTGCTTCCATTGTGAAAGAGGAGTGGACAAATGAGGTTTTTGACTTGGAACTTATGAGGGATGCTTCTTCAAGTGTTGGTGATGAGTTGTTGAATGCACTTAAACTTGCCTTGCATTGTGTGGACCCCTCTCCCTCGGCCCGGCCTGGAATCCAACAAGTTCTTCAGCAACTTGAGGAGATTAGAATGGAGACCGGTCCGACCGGGTTGGATGATGATGATGATAACACAAGGCCGAGTAATGATTAGATACTTTTATAATTGATTGTGTGGAATGATTAGAATTGCCTAATTTTGTTGCCCTAGAAGTGTGTTTATTCTTTTTACGGTGTGAGTATTTTGTAAGGTTGTGATGAAATTAAAAGAAAAGTGGAATCCCACCAATTCTACATTCTTCTTGTACGAAACATTAATATTTTTCCATGCCTCAAAGGAACATTAATTAGAAATCAATCCAAATAAGAAAAATAAAGAGAAAAGTACTAAAAAAAGATTTTCATATTTTTTTTCGAAATAAGACCGGGTAATGTGGCACTGTACACTTGTACATTGCATATACTTTTTGTAATGTACACGACCAGGTAATGTAAATACATTTTAAGTCCTATTTCGAAAATAAAAATATAGAAGTCTTATTTTGATTTATTTTTAATGTTTTAGTCCTACTTTAATTTTTCTTCCAACATTAATAAATTTAACCCAAACATTCATAAAGGTATCAAAGTCAAATCAAAGGTCTTCTGGGAGAACACAAACGAGAAGTGTTTTATCGTATACTCATTTTGTAGAACTTTTGACGTAGTTTTTAAATATGTAATTTTTATTTATTATTGATATATCGATTTGTAAATAAAATAATTTCAAAAAGTGAGTAATTTTTTCTCGTAAACCCCAATTTGGTTAAATTGAGGACGGAGAGAGTACTCCGTAGCGGGTATTGTTCCTTATTTAGAACTTGCCTTCGGTCTTCATCACAAAAGAAGTGGAAGATCACCTAGCCTCTCTTTTAGAGACTTAGAGTGTATCCCACACGAAAAGTTCAAAACTAAAATAATCGTAATATAAGCTCTTGAGTTAAATCAAGTAATCGATTGGATTCAATCTTTTAATTGGTTTAGCTCAAGTGTTTTATTGGCCAATCTCATTAACCTTATCCCATTCTAATTAAATTCTATCATGATATTGGAGCAAGTTTTGGTCATCTCGTTTGTCAATGCATCTGTCTAGACATTCATTCCTAGCGGCTCGTTAGTCTTTAGTCCAGTTAATTGTATGGAATATGCACCCAGCGGCATGTGGCTTGTGTAACACGATTGCTCGCCTAAAAGTTCATACACAACGGTTTGTGATCCTTATGTGCTTGCGCTAAAAAATCAAAAGGATGGGAGAAGGTTGTTGTAGCAGAAGAGCTGAAGAAGATTACTCGATGTACAAGCAATCATGCTGAATGGCAGTTGATGATTATCAATCCTCTAAGTGGGAGAATGTTGGGTTTTGTGGAGGCTGGACACGTTTGGGTCCGACTCTGGTCGGCATGTCTTATTTTTTTAGCATGTTTGTTTCTTGTTTCTTACGGAACAAGTTTCGTAACCCTAGGTGTCTTCCTATATATACACACCTTGTATTTGTACACGATAAGTGAATAAAATCCTCATGTTGCAGCCGTGGAGTAGGGAACCGAATCACGTTAAATTCTTGCGTGTCGTTCGTATTTCGTTTCTCTCGTTTCTCGCAAATTATTTGTGTGTGTTTTGTGTTCAATTCCCCAACAAAAAACGGAAGGAACAAAAGAGCAAAAGAAAAAAAAGAAGAAGAAATCAGTCGGGAAAAACAGGGAAGGGAACTCGCTCTTTTTGTTCCCGCATGGGGGGGACTGTGCTACCCTCCTCCCACAGCCCCACTTGGCCTTCCCGATCCCTTTCTCGTGGCATACCGTAGGTGTAATAATTTAAAACTGGTGAAGTGCTGTCTGCTGGTGGGCGTTGCGCAACTGGAAAAGGCAATGAGCGTTAATGGAATAAAACCAAGTTCGATTTTTAGCAATTGTGATGAAGGGCGACTATGTTAAGCATGAAGGCTCTGCATGTATCAGATGCAGACTCTACTTTTTCTTTGACAAATCTACGATCAAAGTTCAATTTAGTTTCTCTCAATGATTGTTCAACGGAGTGTGAGGGACCCTAAGACTCAAAATTGAGACTTGCCTTTTTTTTTTGAAAAAATGGAAAATGCTAGGGGTACACCAAAAGTGTACCCCAAACATCCCCCACCCCCTCCATCACCACACAAAAAAGGCAAGAAAATTCAAAAAAAAATAAAAATAAAAATAAAATAAAATGAATGATAAAGAAGGGAGATGGTGTATATTTGGGGTGTACCCCTAGCATATCCCAAAAAAAATGGTAGAAGAAATAAATGGGGAACCATCATTTTTAGTGTTTTTTTTACCCGCCAACATAGTCCTCACCCAGTCACATTCAGGATGCTAGTTTAGCCAAAAATTGGCAAACATTTTGAACCCATAAATATGGTCCTATAAATTAAAAACATACTAATAGAAAAATACTTTTATGGAATAGGAAAAATTAAGTCATGAAAGAAATTTGTTATGCATTGATCCAAAAAATATTATAAATATACATTTAACCAAATACTAAAAAGACCTTACTTTGTATTCTTTTAGTCCTGATAGATTCAAAAAAAGAACTTTTTTTGGTTTGAGATGAATGAAGTAGATTTTAAAATTTTTATTTCATTTTTATTTAAAAAACAAACACTTTTAAAAAGAAAAGAAAAAAAATAAGGAAAAAGGGGAGGAGGTTCTGCCAATTTTTAAATCATAGGAGCAGCAGAGCTATTTATTTAATATTTTCAAGGATATTTTAGTCCAAAAGGATATTGATGTAAGAATATTAAAACCACGTAAAACAACGTTGTAAGTTTTAAAATTATAAAGCGTAATGGTAGACATTTGATAAAGTATGAGAATATTGGTGCAATAAACCCATTCACCAATGTTTAACTAAATAAAATTTGAAAAAAATTAAAATTACACTTAATTTTACATAATGTAACAAATTTTCTAGGATAGAAAAAAGAGTATAAATTGATAATACTATCACACAGAAAGAAATAAGCCCTAGTAGGATGGAGCTACGACCTACGAGCCTAAATTGAAAATCCAGAGATGGGGAAAAGAGCAGAGGAGTCAGAAAACATAAAAAAAGGAGTAATAATAAACGATTTGTTATAAAATGAGAGAAACACTACTCAGAGATTAAGATAATAGATATAATATATTTCTGATTTCTTCTCTCTATTAACTCTTCACTCTTCTCTTATTCTTAATTGTGATTACAATGCAGGGATTAAGCCTCTATTTATAGTGGAGAGGCTTGGTATGAATACAAATACAAGTGGGAAGTACTGTACATAATTGATACTCATCAATGGTTGTCTTAATCTACTATTCTAGAAAATAGGCCTGATTAATTGAATAAATGAACAATCATTATTTTCATAACACTCCCCCTTGAATGTTCATTTTTCAATTAATGATGGGTACTTCGTGAAATGGGTATAGTTTAGGAACCCATTCTAATTTTATGTACTGCCTCGTTAAAAACCTTGTCAGAAAAAACCCAGTGGGATAAAAACCTGATCAAGGGAAAAAGAGTACAGTTCATAAAATTCTCCCCCTCAGCTTAGCATAATTGACGGAGGCGACGCATGCCAATCTTGTGTACGAGTTCTTCAAATTTCTTTGGGGGCAATGCTTTTGTAAATAAATCAGCAAGGTTCTCACTGGACTTGATTTGCTTGATGTCAACCTTTCCATCTTTCTCGAGATCATGTGTTGAGAAGAACTTTGGTGATATATGCTTTGTTCGGTCTCCTTTGATGTAACCTCCTTTCACTTGAGCAATGCATGCAGTATTGTCTTCATATATAGGAGTCGGATGACTAGTAATTGTTTCTATACCACACCCGCTCTGGATATGTTGAATCATTGATCGCAACCATACACATTCTCTACCTGTTTCGTAGAGAGCTATCAACTCCGCGTGATTTGATGATGTGGCAGTCAAAGTTTGCTTCATCGATCTCCATGATATTGCGGTATCTCCATAAGTAAACACATATCCTGTTTGAGATTTTGCTTTTTGCG
>OOIL02002122.1:1412221-1588188 GCA_900332095.2 Cuscuta campestris | reverse complement strand
ACTACTCAGAGATTAAGATAATAGATATAATATATTTCTGATTTCTTCTCTCTATTAACTCTTCACTCTTCTCTTATTCTTAATTGTGATTACAATGCAGGGATTAAGCCTCTATTTATAGTGGAGAGGCTTGGTATGAATACAAATACAAGTGGGAAGTACTGTACATAATTGATACTCATCAATGGTTGTCTTAATCTACTATTCTAGAAAATAGGCCTGATTAATTGAATAAATGAACAATCATTATTTTCATAACACGATTGAATTTATTGACTTTGTTTGTCCCACTTCGTCCCCCCAATCCACCGTTTCTTATATCTCGTGCTCTCTCCTTTCATACATAAACTTCTTGTTACATGTTGAGTATTTGTTCATTTTCATTTTTATACACCATCTAATACACTTCTTTAATCCATTTTATCTTATAATTTGTATATTAAAAAATTATAGAAATTATATATTAATAATCTATATATTTAGACAAATCATACAAGATCACACATGACTATATTTAGACTTAGACATTGAGAGAATTTGATGAGTCAAAATGCTTAGATAAACAGTTCCAAAAGTCAAAAGTGGACAAATATAGCGGGACGGAGGTAGTATTATATTAAATTGAAATTATTTTCAAATTATTTTATATGAAAAATGATGTAAAATTTAAAAGTAAAATTATATATTAAAAAAATTTATCAAAAGATCTACAAAACTAGAATTGACATAACTATATTATTTTATTAAATTGTGACAAAAATAGATCAACAAAGTGAATAAAATTTGACTTTGTGAATAATGAACAAAAAGTTCACTTGTGGACGGAAATTTGACTTTGAAATCAAATTTTGCCTCCAAAGTCAAAATCAGTTTGGGGGTGCAATTGAAGGGGATGTGAGGCATGGACGGGGTGGAGGATTTACCGGAGAATTAGATGAAGTAGGAACCTTCAATTTTATGAATGAAATACCGAAACAATCTCGAGTCATTTCGTGATATTAGTTTTCAATGTCATGGAAAACAAAATGTTTATAATTTTGCAACAAAAATCACAATGGTTTACCCGCATTATGTCATCTTTCAACTGCTATAACACAATAAATGGCAAACGAAAAGGAAATTGACCCAATCAAACGCATTATTTATGACTGCATTGTGTTTGACGACATCATTTTCATTTCAGCATTTCTCAAACAATAAGTTTATAACATTTCTTTTTCATTTACAATTTAGTCTTTCCGTCTCGAAAATATTTTTTTATTTGACTTTTTAGATCTTCAATGTTGCATTTTAACCATTAATATTTATATTTATACATAAATATATTAAATTAAAAAAATGATATTTGAAAGTTATGTTTCAATATGTATATATTGATATTAAATTTATATCACAATACAATATATATTTTTATATATCGAAGTCAAAGTTTACAAATTTTAATTAAGAAAAATCAAATGAGAAAGTCTTTCTCGACGAAGGAAGTATTATTTTGGATATTTTTCAATTGTAGTTTAATTTTGAAAACTGTAAAATTAAACAGTAACTTTGAAAACAGAGTAATTACTTCAAATGTTAAAATCCGTGCCAAACATATCCTTTGTGGGTAAATTTTTATGTGCACTCTACATGTACTAAATACGGAGTAAATTATTATTGGAAAATTTAGTTAAAATAAACATTTAAACAAGAGTAAAGAAAAATTATCGAGAAATTCAAATAGTTAAAATGTAAATCATTTTTGGGACAGTGATATTACATACAAAGTATATCTATAATAAAGATATTGATACTAAAAGTGAAAGTATTTCATTAAAAGCTGTGAAAAATTAAATTCAAAGTTGTAACACTGTTAGCTACTCTATATTGTATTAGCAAAGGGTTGTGATAAGTCATACCGGAGTATCTTAGTAAAACTCTTTATTGTATTAGGGCTGTGATAATTTGTTTATATATAGACCTGGCAAAACGGTCGGTCAGGTCGGGTTCGGGTTCAGTCATATCGGGTTCGGGTTACTTCGGGTTCGGGTCTAAGAATGCTTGTTCATGACCCAGACCTATCGGGTTCGGATTGACCCAACAGATTAAGAAGCGTATTTAAAAATTGTAAATTTTCCATTTAGAGATGAAGTGATCAATGCATTGTTCAAAATAGAAAAAAATCATTCAACAACAACAACAACAACCCAGTTAAATCCCACAAGAGTAGAGTCTGGGGAGGGTGTGTGTACGCAGACCTTGCCCCTACTCGAAAGTAGAGAGGCTTTTCCAAAGAGACCCCCAGCTCAACGTCGAAAGTTGCATTGCTTGACTAACTGCTACTTCATTAATTAAAGAAGCGCAAATAGTTTAGATATCCATTTTGATTTATTCCATCACACCCCAAAGCCAAAAACAGGTGAAATTTTGGCTCCATCGGAGATGATGGAAAAACAACAAAAAAAGTAAACATAGCAAAAAGTTCTAAACATCATCATGTCCCAAATAAACCATCCAAGCACACTAATCAAAATACCAAATAATTTAGAGTTCAAACAAAATGATTAGAAGTTCATTCTCAAGTGAAGTCATTCCCCATATCAATTTGATGTTTATCACGAGTAGAACGCCTGAAATCCAACTCAATGCCTTCTTCAAGTTTGTCACGTTCATCTACATATTAATACAATAACACATATATGAAGAGTTAATTTGTAAGTGAAAAATAAATTTAGGCTTATATATTAAATTACCTTCATCAACATTATAACCAAATATCCAACTACGAGTGGTAATCAAAGCTTCTGCATTCTCTGGCTTAAGTGATGCTCTCCACTTTGTTAAAATTCTACCACCTAAACTGAAAGCAGATTCAGATGCAACTGTGGTGATTGGTATGCTTAATATATCTTTTGCCATTTTTGCAACATCAGGAAATCTTTTAGCATTGTCCTTCCACCATTCAAGAACATCTAAATTTTCATTAGGATCCACCTTGAGTTTTCCAAATATACATCCAATTGGGATTTAAACCTAGAAGTTGTCACTCCATCAAATGCTAAAAAAGCCTACATACAAATTTCAAAAGAGAAATGAATAGCAAAAACTGAAACATTATATATATTAAACATTATAAATAAATGTAAAATGAAATTATAAACATACCTCTAGGTCTGCTGATGTATTCCTGACATTTGAATTCACATCGGTAGTAGGATCAACTGTTGAATACTCACCAAATAATTTAAAAAGTTTGTCCTTCACATTTTCCACCTTGTCTTCTGCAGTTGTAGGATCTAGGGTTGTAAAACAAAATCTCACAAATTGAAGTTTATATCGAGGATCCAAAATTGCTGCAAATGAAAGTATCATGCTATAAGATTCCCAATACTTGTCGAACTTCACTTTCATCCTCTTTGCCATCTCTCTTATGCACATATCTGTCTCTATTATATCATCAGAATGTCTCTTTAAGAAACATTGGATTCTCCACACATTTAATAAATACATATTTGCTGTAGGATAGTGTCGCCCAAAAAATTGTGTAGTAATTTCATGAAATGGCTTCAAAAGTTCATGGATCCTTTCAATTCTTACCCATTCTTCATTGCTTGGAACTGGTGGGGCATCACGATCCATCCTTTTCACACCAGAAAAACATAACGATATGGGAGTGCTCTATCAAGCATCTTAAAAATTGAATTCCACCTAGTAGGACAATCTAACCACAAACTTCTTGAAGTATCCATGCCAAGACTATTAGCACAATCCTCAAATTTCAACTCTCGACCCTCAGAAGCAGTGACATATTTTATACAGTCTCTAAGTGTACGCATGGAAGTATCAATCACAGTAAGACCCTCTTTAACAATCAAATTCATTATATGAGCAGAACAACGGACATGAAAATAGTCACCATTAGCAGGCAAACGAGAATAAATAGAGAGACTATCTGATAAAAGACCCTGCATGTTGTCATTGTACTTCGCATTATCTAGCGTCATGGAAAAGACTTTCTTATGAATTCCCCAAGTCTTAAGAAGACTTAAAATCTTTTCATGAATGGCATCAGCATTGTATGGAGGTGGCACATGACAAAAGCTATGAATCTTGTTTTGCAAATTCCAATTTTCATCAATAAAGTGAGCAGTCAAGCTAAGATAACCTTGTCCAACTATTGATGACCACATATCTGAAGTGAAGCATATTTTACCATCAAGTTCACTCAAGACTTTTTTAAGCTTCAATCTTTCTCTTTCATGAATCTTCAGACAATAATTCTTAGCTGTATTTCTACAGATAGGTTTGCACTCTTCATTCAAATACACATGTATAGCCCTATTCCCTTGATGTTCTGCAAAACTAAAGCTATAACCATGTCTTATAATACTTAGTGCAACCAACTCTCTGTATGTGCCTTGGTCTAATTTTTTAGCCAAGTTAGCATTTTTGTTTAATAGTAATTGACCAACATCATTAGCAACACGGGCATGACAATTTTCAGTATGGCGTTTAAAATTAGTTGTACCATTCTTAGAATTCGCAAAAGTTGGTCCTCCCTTACAGTACTTGCAAAGAGCTCTATCTTGACCATCTGGAAATTGATCTCCATCAAACACATCATACTCGTCCCAAATCGGTGAAGCCCATTTTCTTTTCCGACTTTGAGATGACTCTTCATTTCTAGTGGTAGTTCCTGTATGATAAAATAAAAAACGAAACTCCTAAAATTTATAATGTAGTTAACACAAAATAAAAGAGTGCTATATTTTAGTCAATATCTATAAACTTTAAATTTTGGGGATCAAATCTTTGATAGTATTGTTGATGTGAACACCCAAGAATATATAGTATATATATACTGCTTGCTTTGGGGGGGGGGGATTTCCAAATCTGCAAATAGGCAATTTTATAGCAAATAGGACCAGGTTTATAGCAAATAGACAAGTTTATAACAAAAATTTCCAAATCAGCAAAGTGTTGAAAGCTTCTGTGAGTAAATATTCTAGTCAGGATTGTGGAAATCAGGTTTTGAGTATTTCTCAAAATAACCCTTTCATATGCCAGCTTTAAAAATAACCATGCGGCTAAAATTTAACTTCTGTGATGGAGAGGTTTCTAATTGTTGAAATTGTTGCAGTTTATTATCAGAATATGCATACTCAAATAAAGGAGGTAAAAGCAAATAGGAACAAGCTGGCAGAGTGTGGCAGTTTACTAAATTCATATCAGGTTTATTCTGATTCCAAAATCGAAACATAATACGGAGTACTTCGTAAATAGCAAAAAATACAGATTAAAACATACTTCCTAAATAGAAAACAATGATTTTATATTTTAAAGGAGAGTTAACATGAGTTACCTATAGACCCAACTGAAGATGCTGAATTAGGGTTAGGAATTCCACTACTCTGCTTGTTTCTTCTCACCATTGAGCCGAGGCCACCGGAGGTCGGAGGATGATTGACGGAAGAGAGAAGACTGCAACGATTGGCGGAGCAATTGCGAGAGGCAGAGAGGGAGGGTCCGCCGATGGAGAGGGAACAATTAGGTTGAAGAGCCGATTAGTATTCCAGGCTGTATGTGGATTGTGAGATTGTGCCTTGTGGTATAACCGTATAACCGAGAAGGAGAATCGGCAGATGCAACTATTTCAATAAATAAAAATATAAAATCTTAATTCTTAAGTTTGGAGTGCTTAACCCGCTGGGTCAGACCCGACCCGACCCGAAATTTTAACGGGTCCTCCGGGTTCGGGTTATTTCGGGTTCGGGTCACAAAATTCATGTTCAAAACCCGCTAATTTGGGGTCGGGTTTCGGGTAAAAAACGGGTCTGGTCATATTTTGCCAGGTCTGTTTATATATATAGGGCCTGTTTGGGAATAGCGTTAGCCATTAGCGTTAGCGTTTTGAAAAAGCTATCTACGGGCAGCGTTTAGTGTTAGCGTTTTCAAATTAATCTGCACCGTTAGAATTTTATCCAAAATGTTAACGCTAATTTATAACGCTATTTCCAAACAAGTCTATAGTATGTGTTTCAGATGATAATTTAGTAAAATTATACTTCCTCCATCTTAAATTGGATTATAATTTTTTCTCCCATCTCGATAACTTTTGTTTATTTATGTATTTTCATTGCGTATTTAATAAAATAAAATATTTTTGTTATCTTTTGTTTTGTAGAACACTTGACGTAATTTTTTAATATGAAATTTTTATTTATTATTGATTAACCACTTTGTAAATAAAATAATTTCAAAAGACTAAATATTGTGTTTCATAACTTTTACTCTAATCAAATTAAGACGGAAACTTTAATGTAGTTTTAAAATTTCATATTGAAACTTACTCCTATTTTTTAAGGACAATTCTTATTGATTGTAAATGAAATAATTTTTAAAAATAAGAATTTTTGTTGGCAACTCTCAATTTGTAATTAAATTATGAGAGAGTTCTTATACTATAAACTTTAGTGTAGTTTTTAATACGGAGTATTTCACATCCAAAGTTAATTTTTTTTTTATTGAAAATCAATTTTTAAGTAAAATAAATCAATAAGTTTTGGGCCAGAGAGTCCATTTATGACGTTTAACAAATTTGGGTCAATAATAACAATAATGTCTTGAATCCAGTGTCTCAACTTTTGTGACATTGAGATCATCTTTTTTAGAGATCTGACTCACCGCCGAACTCGGGTTGGACCGCACTAGGGTTTACTCCCAACTCCCAAACTAAAACCCTAGTTTAACCCCGGTTAAAAAAAAGCAGAAGAAAAAAATAAATAAAAATAAAAAATCTACAGTTCAACTTCACGTGTATTCTGCAGTTTACAGGTATATATCTTACTATCATTCATTCATTTTTACCGTTTTTCTTCTGTGTCATCATCTTCTACGACACCTGTAATTTTCTTTTTTCCTCCTCTGGAAATTATTTTATTTTTTACTTCTAACATATTTTGATAAACAAATTAAATTAAGTTAATGAGATTTTTGCCCCGATTAAAACAGGAAATTAAATCTGGGTTTTGTTTTTTCTGTCTAAATCTGGAGAGTTGGCCCCGGGGTTCTTCGACATTTACGGCGCGGCCCCCAATGAAACCTTTTTTTTTCTTATTTTCCGCCCTTTTATTTTTTACCTCTCCGCATGCATAAAAGAAAAGCCGGTAAAAAAGTAATTATAATCATAGTAATAATAGTGGGCGAAAGAAAGCAGGGAATCGCAGCTGCTCTTTATTTTTCTTCCCCTCTACAGTACTTGTGATTGCCGGCCGGAATCCGGGAATTCCGGCAGTCTCCGGCGGAGGAATCGGTAGATGTTGCGGTCAGTTGGCTCTGTTCCGGCGTTCTTTTCCGGGGTTTGGGTGTCTTTTTGTTGCAGAGAATAATCGAATTTGCGGCGGCGGCGGCGCGCGCATTCTCCGCTGATGGCCGCCGGGGAATAGTTTCTCCATTTGGTATATCGAACCCCCTTTTCTTTCTCCTGCAAAAGTGTGGATCAGCTTTAATTTCTTCTTTCTTTTCTTTTATTGTTTTAAAAATACAAAAAAATGTTTTTTTAATTAATAAAAAGAAAATAAAATTAATGGGTTCTGCTTATCACCGCCATTACTGCTTATGGGAAGAATCTTTTTGTTGCCTGTTTGTACTATAAACACAAACACTCTCTTATGTATCTCTGATGTTAGATTCTTGCAGAGAGAGGGCAGAGTATGTCAATATTGTTTTTTTAAAAAATATTTTTTTTAACATTTTAAATTAAAATCAGCAAGAATGTAGCAGGGGAAAAGAACAAGAGTAACAAGACTGACATTTAGAAGAATACAGAATTTTTTTCTGTTCTAGGAAACTAAATAGGGAGTTAAAAATGGGATCTTTATAATGATGGAGTAATTGTTTTCTTTAAAGGGTAAAAAGAATGCAGGGATTGTTCTGCATCAAGAAAAGCAGAAAACATATTTCCAGGACTGAGATTGTTTTCTGAGACAGACATAATAATAGAATGGAATTGGAAGATTTTGGTTTCTATTTATGCTAAAAGGGGATTTGAATTAATAAATGGATAAATAATTGAATGAATTTTGAATGTAATGATATAATTGGTGATTCTTGGCAGGCTTTCTATTGAGTTTCAACAGCTATGAAGAGGAGAGCCATACATCATAATCAACATCCTTTCAATGTCTATCGTAAGCCGTTTTCTTTGTGTTTTGAAGAAAAAAAAATTGTTTCCTTCACTTAGAGGGAGTGTTCGCAAGTGCTTTTTAAAATGATTCTTGACTTCTGCTTTGAATGGAATCAATTTGATATGTTTGAGAATGTATGAACTAGTCAGAGATATTTTTAGATTCTATGGTTAAAAACTGAAAATGATCATTTTTTTTTACAAAAAATTCAAGCGAATCCCAAACATCCTCTTAATTGTGTAATTTAGCAACATCATTTACCATATATGCCTATGGTTTGCTGCAGCTTTTGAGGTATTCCGGAATGAAAGTTGGCAACCGGTAGAGCGCATAAGAATTCAGAATGGGGCGTTTGCTTTGCACGTTTTAGACGAAGGGGAATTGATCGAGGAGGATATTCCTATAACAAACATTAGAATAAGCTCAAGAAAAGCCACTACTTTGGACTGTGCTTGTTTTCTAAGGCCCGGACTTGATGTTTGTGTCTTTTCTACCCCTCACCAAACAGAAGATTCGGATTCCGATGAAGATTCAGATGATAAATTTGAACCCGAACCCGTAAGTACCCGAGAACTCATTTTGTTTCTTCTATTACATTCTTATACTTTTTTTTTGTAGCCAGAGTGTAAAAATGTAATACATATATTTGTAGGTATGGATTGATGCGAAAATAAGATCCATAGAAAGGAAGCCTCACGACTTTGGGTGTGCCTGCGTTTTCCATATAAGTGTGTATATCACCCAAGGCCCGCCTCCCATTTTGAAGAAGACGTTAAGCAAGGAGGTCAAAACGGTCACACTTCAACACATTTCCATTCTACAGAAACTTGAGTTGAAACCGTGTGAAGAGACACATTACCGTTGGAACTTCAGCGAAGACTGCAATGCCCTCCAGACATTTAAGTTGTTCACCGGAAGGTTTTGCAGCGATCTCACCTGGCTCCTCGTCGCGTCCGTTCACAAAGGCACGGGATTTGACGTTAGGTCTGTCCACAACCGCATCGTCTATGAAATATTGAAGGACGAAGACGACATTGACGCGGTGGATTCGGGGCACGGCTCGTACGCCATGAACTTCAAGGTGGAAAATGACGTTTCTACCCTTGTCGTCGTGGAGTTCGATGTGAACGCCACCACCGAGAGAGGAGGAGGAGGACAACAACCGCAACAAGACGGGGCGGGACCACTCGTCTTGTACGACGAGTTGCGCCGTTCCAAGCGTAGGTTCGTGCAGCCCGAACGGTACTTGGGGTGGGAAGAGTGTATGACGGAGTTCGAGGTTGAAGTTACGCGGCTAGGGGGAGGAATGAAGTATAAGACAGAGGAAGTGGGAGAGTTACCCATGGCCCTCTCCATTCAAGCCGACCACGCAATGAAGTCCGGCGATATCGACCCGTCCCTTGTGCGTCACCGAAGCGAAAACGCGACGAAGTCCGCAACCAAGCGGGCCTGCGGCGACAAACAACAACTTGCCATCGTCCCTCGTCAAACGTCCGGAGAGAACCGTCCGGCGCCTCGCAAAGACGGTGCGGTTAACTTTGAAGTCGACGACGATCTATCTGCGGAGATCAAAGAGATAGTTTCCAAATACATTTACGTGAACGGTTCCTCGGACCTGCACATGAACAAAGCCGCATTCCGGATGATGAAGGGGAAGCGTTGGGCGGGTCAAACCAAGGTTTCCAAGCTGAAGTTTTTGGGGTTGGATATTAGGAAGGGCGGGACCGGCACGAGCAAGAAAGGGTATAAAAGACGAGATTGCCCTCCGTCCGAGAGGGACAGCATATACGACATCAGGTCGTTTCGGAAAGGGTCGATAAGCGCCAATGTGTACCGGGAACTGATCCGGAGGTGTATGGCGAACATTGACGCGACTCTCAACAAGGAGCAGCCCCCTATCATGGACCAATGGAAAGATTTCCAGTCAAACAAGTCGTGCCAGAGAGAGCGTTTTGAAAACGAATCGACGAATCCCGAGGAAGAGCTGTCCGAGCTCGACATGCTGTGGAAGGAAATGGAACTCGCTTTGGCTTCGTGTTACCTTCTCGACGACCACGAGGTAAAATGACTATTCTACCCTCCTGCATGTCTGCTCCGCTTTTGTTCCTTTCTCTTAACGTTTTTGTGTTACAGGGAACGAACTTGCAGACTGTAACTGAACAACACATGGCAAATAAGAATGGAAGTAAAGTCTGTCAACACGATTTTCGGCTCAATGAGGAGATTGGAATTATATGTAGACTATGTGGGGTTGTGAGCTCCGAAATAAAAGACGTTCCCCTGCCCTTTGTAAGTCGAATCGTGTCACAAAACCTTTATTCTGCTTTGAAATAATTTGTCCCCAATCCTAAACCAGACTAAAAAACAGAGTAATATAATATGTACCAATTGGTTTTGCTTTGTTTTTGTACAGATGCCATCAGCAAGCTCGAATGCAGGTAAGGATCAGAGACCGGAGGAAGTGGCCGAGGGAGACGATGCTGCTGACGTGGACCACTTCCTCATCCCGCCCTCGTCTTCCAACAAACCCGCCGCGTCCGAGGGAGAGGCGGGAGAGAACGTGTGGGCCCTGATACCGGACCTCCGGCACAAGCTGCGGGCCCACCAGAGGCGGGCCTTTGAGTTCCTGTGGCGGAACATCGCGGGGTCCACGATCCCGACGGAGATAGACCCCGAGAGCAAGAGGAGGGGCGGTTGCGTCATTTCCCACACCCCCGGCGCCGGGAAAACCCTCCTGATCATCGCCTTCCTGGTCAGCTACCTGAAGCTGTTCCCCGGGTCCCGCCCCCTCGTGCTCGCCCCCAAAACCACCCTCTACACATGGTACAAGGAGATCATCAAGTGGAAGATTCCAATCCCAGTCTACCAGATCCACGGCGGCCAAACCTACAAAGGAGAAGTCTTGAGGCAGAAGATGAAGCTCTGCCCAGGCCTCCCAAGAAACCAGGACGTCATGCACGTGTTGGACTGCCTGGAGAAGATGCAGAAGTGGCTGGCCCACCCCAGCGTCCTCTTGATGGGCTACACCTCGTTCCTGACCCTGACCCGTGAAGACTCCACCTACGCCCACAGGAAATACATGAACCAGGTTTTGAGACAGTGTCCCGGGATCGTGATCCTAGACGAGGGACACAACCCTAGGAGCACAAAGTCAAGGCTGCGCAAGGCGCTGATGAAAGTCAACACGAGTCTCCGTATCCTGTTGTCCGGGACGTTGTTCCAGAACAACTTCGGGGAGTACTTCAACACCCTCTGCCTGGCGAGGCCGAAGTTCGTTGACGAGGTCTTGAAGGAGCTTGACCCCAAGTACAAGAAGCAAGCCAAGTCGCGGTTTTCGTTGGAGAATCGCGCTAGAAAGATGTTCATCGACAAGATTTCGAAGAGGATCGATTCGAACAAAGAGAAGGAGAGGAAGGAGGGGTTGAACATATTGAAGAAGCTAACCGGGGGGTTCATCGACGCTTACGAGGGCGGGAGCTCGGACAACCTCCCCGGCCTCCAATGCTACACGTTGATGATGAAGTCGACGACCCTCCAACAAGAGATTCTAGTGAAGTTGCAAGAACAAAGGCCGATATACAAAGGGTTTCCTTTGGAGTTGGAGCTCTTGATCACCCTCGGGGCTATCCACCCGTGGTTGATCAAGACCACGGCGTGTTCGAGCCAATACTTCAAGCAAGAGGAGTTGGAGGCGCTCGAGAGGTTCAAGTTCGACCTGAAGCTCGGGTCGAAGGTCAAATTCGTCATGAGCCTAATCCCGCGTTGCCTCCTACGGAGGGAGAAGGTCTTGATCTTTTGCCACAACATCGCCCCGATCACCCTCTTCTTGGAGATATTCCAACGGTTCTACGGGTGGCGCAAGGGCGCGGAGGTCCTCGTCCTCCAAGGCGACATCGAGCTCTTCGAGAGGGGTAGGATCATGGACAAGTTCGAGGAGCCCGGCGGGGCGTCGAAGGTGATGTTGGCGTCCATCACCACGTGCGCCGAGGGGATAAGTTTGACCGCCGCGTCTCGGGTCATCCTGCTGGATTCCGAGTGGAACCCTTCGAAGAGCAAGCAGGCGATTGCCCGGGCCTTTCGGCCCGGGCAAGACAAGGTGGTCTACGTGTACCAGCTTCTGGCCACGGGGACCCTCGAGGAGGAGAAGTACAAGCGGACGACGTGGAAGGAGTGGGTGTCGAGCATGATCTTCAGCGAGGACCTCGTGGAGGACCCGTCCCACTGGCAGGCCCCGAAGATCGAGGACGAGCTGCTCGGGGAGATCGTGGAGGAGGACCGCGCCACGCTCTTCCACATGATCATGAAGAACGAGAAGGCTTCCAACATGGGAAGACTTGTTCAAGAGTGACGTGACATTTGGATTTCTCGTGGCGACAGAACTCCCAAGTTTATGGATGGACCCTTAAATCATGGTATGCTCATTATTATTGTTGCTTAATCAGTTTCATAAACTCTGTTTTAATAAGACCTTTTCATGCACTGGTATCGTTTACCTCATGGAACTGTGTTAATGTCTGTGAGGTTTTCTTTGGGGAGGATGTGTTTTTTTTCTTTTGATGTAATGAGAATGTTGTTATTTGTACTATGTAAGCAACTCCTAATGGTGTGTATTTGTAACATAAATTTCATTAATAATTGTCGTTGAGGATTTTATTCTTTGACTATTTGAGCACGGAGCACGTTTATGGATTGGTACAAATTTGCTACTAGGTCCCTTGGACTAAACAGCAAAGAAACATATTTTAGTCCTATTTACCTAAATAGGACTAAAACATATTTTAGTCCTATTTACCTAAATAGGACTAAAACATAATGACTTTTCCAAAATAGGACCATATGTTTTTATTTTCGAATGTAGGACTTTTAGTCATTATCAAGTAGTCATTATTCAAGTAATGTCTAACATTGCTTGACATTATTCCTTCCACGAAAACATTATTAAGTTCTATTTAGGGGGAATAAAAAAGTTTAAGTCCTAGATTAGGAAAGTCATTATGTTTTAGTCCTATTTAGTGCAAATTTCACAAGAAACAAATACCTTGGCTTCATTAAAATGATGTGGCAAAAAGGCCACACATCCGCTTATTATTGGGACAACTAGAGAGTGTTTTGAAACACTCCATTCTAAAGGTGCACGGAAGGAATCGCCCGTTTTATCTGGTATTTTTGCATTTGTGTGGTTAAGAATGTGTGTTTTCGCCTTATAAAGCTCTTTATGATAGGATTATTCGAACCCTTTGTGTTGGCTTCGTGAGAGAGTAACTCAGAGAGTTTAAGTACGAAGTATGAAGATGTGATGATTTTTTGAAGTTGTGCTGATGACCAGATATACGAGAGGCTTTATAGACACGGTGAAGGATGACAAGTTGCCGTTCATAGCTCTCTCCAATTATCGTGTCTAATCGCGCGAATTGGTGTGATGCTCTCCATCGAATTTGTTAAGTACAAAAATTCGAAAAATAAAAATTCAAGTCAATTTTTAACACAACATTTTGTTTAAAAAAAAAATTTGACTCCAGCCAAGGGTTCTTCCCCTTGGACCCTGTAGTCGCCTCTTGAACCTTGCTCTCGGAGGTTGCCTCTTGGAACCCCAGTTACATAATTAGGGGCCAAAGGAGATTTTTTATTAAAAAAATAAACTCAAGGAAGCGTATATTCCTTCAAAATTTGAGTATTTTTGCGAGAAAAAAATGAAGTTTAAGTACAAAAATCATTTAATATTCAAAGTTAAAAAATTAACATTGAAATTTATTTTTAAATAAAAGGAAAAGAGGGACAAATAAAAGACTCCATCCAAAGACTCTTTTGCAAGTTGAGCATCCACTTGGAGTAGGCTGCCGCCGCGCCGTACGCCTAATCTATTCCCTAATTACCAATCAGTGGCTTCTTTTTCAAAGAAAACGTACCTAATTTTCCGCTGCTTAACCTTAAGCCTCTTCCGCTTTTTTTTATGCACAATCGGTCCACACAAATTACTTGTGGATTAAATAAAAAGATAGGTTATACCCTCTCCGTTCTTAAGTATTTGTCTACTTTTATGTTTTTCGATCAAAATCGATAAATTTTTACTCCAGATTAAATAAAAATGATATTCGATATTGATACAAAAAGAGTTTTATTAGATTTATTATATCAAATATTTTCAAAATATTATTTTATTTAATTAAAATACAATATTTATTTTATTTAATTATAGGTCAAAGGTTGAAAACACTTGACCGAAAAGAATTAAAACTAGACAAATATTTAGGGACGGAGGCAGTATATGAGACCCAGTAGGACACCATATTTAATTATTTATGGACAAGTTGATTCCTACTTTCAAATCTTTATCTTTCTTTGAGGTGATCTTGGATTCATTCCATTTTTTATTACAACTCGTACATGTAATGAATTTGGAAAAATCTAAAAGGACTAGAGGTATCCTGGTTTATCCTATGTGCATACTAACTTTTCACATATAGATGCACACACTGTCTATGTAAGAGACAAACATTGCGTATCTGTGAAAAGGTGGTGTATACTCTGAATATATAAATTTGGGGTACCCATAACAAATTCTAATGATTTTTGTTTGGAAAATGCTAAGGATACACCAAAAGTGTACCCCAAATGTCTCCCATCTCCTCCATCACCACAAAAATTAGCATGTAATTTTTAAAAAAAAAAATAAACTAATTAAAATGAAATAAAAATGAATGGACAAAAGCCATGTGGTGTACATTTGGGGTACACCTTTAGTGTACCCATAAAGGTGTACCCATAGCATCTCCTTTTTTGTTTTTTTGCTTGGAAGCGTAAACTTAATATCGTGTACAATTAGCTATAATAGGAGCTTGTCATGCAAAATATTGAGATTATAGTCTAAGTTATTTTCAAAGAAATCACTCTAAAAAGAAGTAAAAATATAAAGAAAGTCAAAATAAAAATTTAATGTTTTTATCCCTGAAGTAGAAGTTTGCAATGTGCTAATGTGACACTGTATATTAAAATTTCACAATAATTTTTGATAATGTATAGTAAGGGTGAGCATGGTACGGTATTAATCTCATACCGATACCCTACCAAATATTTCAGTTCGATATAAACTTTACGTCGTACTGATCTCGATCCTGAAATTTTGGTTCGAGATGATTCTTTTCTCGTTTTTGGTAGGTAAATTACCCTTACAACGGCAAGACAACTAGACGAGAAGAGATAAACAAAGATTAAAGCATACTCTCTCCGCTCTTAAAAACATTTCATGTTTTGAGTTTTTTGTCAAATAGTGACATTCTTTGATTATAAATTATGATAAAAATATATATAATTATGATATAAAATTCAATAAAATTGAGTTGAGATTAGAATATAGTTTGATATATCAAATTTTTAAATTACTTATTTATTTAGATTATATTTAATTTGTGATCAAAGTGTCGGAGCTTAATTTGTGTATATAAATAGGGGGAAGAGTATATCCCAAGTAATTAAGAGAAAGTAATTAAGAGAAAAGCAAGATATGCCTTCTACCATTCTGCTTCCCCAATCAAATCCTCACGCCCATCCCGCCACCGCCGCCTCCACCGCCTCCACCGCGGCGGCGAGCATCCTCAAGCGGACGCAACCCAAGCTGAGTATTCCGGTACCGGCCTCGGAGGCGCCGGATCACGTGCTGCGACACCACGCCCACGAGGTAGGCCCCAGCCAGTGCTGCTCCGCGGTGGTGCGGCGCGTCTCCGCTCGGCCGGAGGCGGTGTGGTCCCTCCTCCGCCGCTTCGACAACCCGCAGGCGTACAAGAACTTCGTCAAGAGCTGCCACGTCATCGTCGGAGACGGAGACGTGGGTACCCTCCGGGAGGTGAGGGTGGTTTCCGGCCTCCCCGCCGCCAACAGCACCGAACGCCTCGAGATTCTGGACGAGGAGGAGCGTGTCATTAGCTTCGCCGTGGTCGGCGGAGACCACCGCCTCAGCAACTACCGGTCCGTCACGACCGTCCACGATGACCAGGAGGGGACGGTGGTTGTGGAGTCGTACGTGGTAGACGTGCCGCCGGGAAACACCGTGGAAGAGACTTGCGTTTTTGTGGACACGATCGTGAGGTGCAACCTTCAATCTTTAGCACAACTTGCAGAGAATTCCAAGGACAAGCAAAGTAATTAAAATTTGTTAATTGTTGCATATAAATTCATCCCTCCAAAAATTATCACATTCACTCTTCAATGTTATCTCAAGTTTGTACAATCTTTATATATATTTGCTCCGTTCCAAAAAAATGTTTCTGTTTCATTTTTTATGCATTATATAAAACACTTCTACCAACATCTAAAATGCCTAAAATTTATCACATTTTTCAATTATTGTGAGTAGAAATTATTCTAAAAGTTTCTTTTAGACATTTTTGGCGGGATAGAAATATTTTATGTGATGCGCCAAAAATGAAACAAATGTGTTTTTTTTGAAACATAAATGTGCTCTTGAACCTTTGGTCAAACGGGTGACCAGGCATGTGTTTAATCGTTTCTTTAATTTTTTAATTGCAGTTAGAATTTTTCGTCTTTCTTTTTTTTTTAAACAAACTGTTAAACTTTGATCATCCACATCCTTTTTTATAGATGTTCATAAACTCTGTATATTTTATTATTTGTGAACTTAAAATAGTAAAATTTTTATTTTTTTATTTATACGGAATATAATTTTGTAAATAAATTAAATTACGAGTAAAAAACATGGGAGTACTGGTAGTTGGTATATACGTACTTATCTGCCAGGCCATAATGTTCCTTGCAATTTGGCTTGCAAGTGGGCAACAAAATCTTTTTTCTGCTTTTTATCTTTTGCTAATTTTCTTTGTTTAGTTAAATTCAGTTCAAAGCCCTCGTTTTTATATGGTACTCCGTAAGTATTGAAATACGAAATAAATTTTATACTCGGGTATGATATTAAACATAACACAAAATTGCCATTTATGCATTTTCTCAAGTGAATATAATGATTTTAAAAAATTAAAAACCAAAAATTTAAATACAAAAATGGCAACTTTGTGTAATTTATATCCAAGTTATTAGTGACTCTAGCATTACTATTGTATGAACACAATGGTTTTACATATTTTTTGTAATAAAATCATTATTTTTCTAGTGCATATTTACTTTTAAAAACATCCTACCTCCGGTCTCGTTGTGTTTATCTAGTTTAAATTTTTGCATTCAAAATTGTGAAATTTGACCACAATTAATTTAAATTTAATTACGAAGTACTACGTATTATATATTAGAACTCCGTATTTTTTTATTAAATTTATCTTATAAAATATTTGGGTTTGAATCGGACTCAATTCGGGTTGGTTAAAATTGTAAACCAACACCCGACCCGATCCGATGTCGGGTTCAAGCAAAAATTCGGATCATGTTCGAATTATTTTATCCTCGGTTAGGGTTCAGATATTTTAGTTTTTGGTCAGGTCGGTTAAGATCGGGTTCGGGTTGAATTCTCATCCCTAGTTTTATCTTAGTATTAAATATGGAGTACTACATACTCCGTAATTTTATTTTATTGTAGATTAAAGTTTGGTTCAACTCCAAACAATTTTACTTTTTCATAAACTCTATGAAAAAAAACAAAAACTTTTATTTTGAACAAAGGGAGTATGTGCCATTTATATTTTGACTTTACTGAGTTTATCATTCATTTACGCTTTAGAGGATATTTTGGATATTCTACCATGCTTTGTTCACAAATTACATCTAGAGAAGTAAAAAAATATTGAAGTACAGACAAAAAAGTGAACACATGTTGGAGGGAGGAGCACAGGGAACAAATCAAAAGCTTAGTCAAATCACAAGTTCACAACCAAACTAACACATAAAAGAACAAATAAATTGCCTTACTACACATAGAAGAACAAATAATTTGCCTCTCAACAAACTAAAACTCCTTGTACCTCCGTATAATGGTTGACCGGAATGTCAACCGAATTCGGGGTAGGGTAGGGGTGGGGGGGATTTTGGGGGGGGGGAGGAATCATCTCGGGATCAAACCAAGAATCTATAAGCAAGACAAGAAAGACTACAAAATGTGCCCCTTTTATAAGGCATTTTAATTTCTTCAACAGTTTGATCCTTCAAGTTGACAAGAAATAACATGCATGAAACCCAATCTACTAACAACTCTTCATGAGAAAAATCCCTAGGATTAGACTACTAGTTTTGCTTCCATCATGCAAATTAACGACGGGAATCCATAAAAAAACATATAATAATGATTACCAAGCCATATTAGGATTTAATAGTGGTACCGTGCTCAAAAGATCATACACCGGATGCTTTGGCAGAAGCATCATCTTCGTCTTCCTCGTCACCTTCAAGGTTCTTCTTAATTTCAATGCGTGGTGGAGCATTGCTAACCCCAGTAACTGATTGTTGGTAAAGAACACCACCAGCAATGGTAAAAAGCAAACACAGCAGCCCGAATGGACTCGCATGTTTATCCCAGATGACGACATTAATAGCGACTGTAAGAAACTTATTTACCACGCCAGTCACTGTAAAAGCAGTGGCAGATATTGCCTTCCTCGCAGCGAATCCGAAGAAACTAATTAGCAAGCCAAACATGCAAGAGAGCAAAACTGCAAAGAACGCGACAGGGTTGAATAGGTTCCCCAGACCAGATCCTATAGAGGCAAACACGTCTGCATACTCCCCCGTAATGATCAAAAACAGGGGAGCCATCATCAGCGAGAGCAAGTTGTTATACAGCACGAATCCCCAAGTGTTCAGCCCAAGATTGGTAACCATGTGTTTGATGTAAACCATTTCGGTAGTAATGGTGACCAGATAAGCACATGCCCAGGAATATGCGGTCAGGGTGAAGCCCGAATCGGTCGCAACATATCCGACCGCTCCTCCCAAGATAATGACCAGTGACAGAAACGTGAGCTTGGACGGGCACGGTTGCTTCCGGAAAGCCGTATCCGCGAGGGCGACCAGAAGAGGGGTGCACGATCTGAACACTATGAATGTGTCCACATTGGCATGCCTCAAAAGGTTTGTGTTTGTGAAAATCGCCAAGAAAAAAACAAAGGCAGCAGGCAAGAATTTCTTGGCAGTTTCCCAGTTAAATGCATCGTGGTGCAACAACCCTAGCTTCCCCAAACCCCAAACGCCAAAAGCTGAAGTGAAGTACTGCAATGCAGTGAGGAGCCCTGGGTAGTTAAAGTGGGTTATTGCAAACTTGTTGATCACTGCAAGCAAGCTAGAACATAAGGCATAGCCAACCACAAGACTGCTTGTGGCATACTTTTGTTTTGGGCCTTCGATTCGAGTTGCCATTTTTGCAACTACGGTAGCTTGGGAACTATTTCGCTTCCTTAAATTACCTATTTTCTCTACAATTCCACACGCTCGATCTGATTTGATATGTCTAAACCAGCCTGTTTTCAATGAAACTAGCAATCATGGAATTCACCAATCTACCAGAGCAATCCAGCAATTTGTAAACCACAAAACCTGCAAATAAGCAAGCTGAACCAAAGTAAACAACTTAGATTGTTAAAATATCTACCAAACCTTAATTAAAATATTTTAAATGAATATGAATTATTACTAGGCATTTTCTTAGGTTAAAGATAAACTGCTTCACATATTTCCTGATTGAACTATTTTTAAATTTTAATCCCTCCACAACATTCATCATGTCGGCTTACCAAATGCACAAGCACTTCCTGCGGATCATTCCTCATAATCCAAGTTAGCTAGCTATACTAATCATTAATGGGGTTTCCATTTTTTTCTTTATAAAATGTTCCTAGAAGAAAAAAAAATTAAGAACAGTCATTTTCCATGATGAGATGTTAAGCAAAAAGAAGAAACAAATACAGAATTGAGCTTTAACCACAACGAACCCACATCCGCACATATTGTTGGCTCAATTATACTAAAGTATACACATATGTTCATATATTGCAGGAAAGCACAACAATAACATTCTTCAACACTATTCAAACTAGAAAAGCGAGAAGGAAAATAAACATGTTAATACAATATGGAGTATTAAAGAGAAAAATACCAAAATGTGTATGTCATATGACTATAGGAACATACATCTGATTCTAAATTAAATCATGAAAAATAAGTACCATCACCTAGTAAGCGATTTGTTTTATTATAGTAACAAATTTCATAATGTTACTATTCTTTTACTCAGAATACTTACTATTTACAGGATCAAATTGAAGTTTTTTCCCCACTTATTTATCTAATCATATAAATTTTGATGTAGTTTGTAAAGATGCATACATATCACTTGCCTTAAAAGAAGTGCCGAAACGAAATGAAGCAAGGACTTCAATATAAATGATGTGGAGTGCTAGATAAATCTTTATGGACTAAACATACACAACTAAACAATAATTCAACTCACGATTTCTATTTCACAGCAAAATAATACCAATATTGTATCCGGAGTGTTATCTGTACTAGAAAAAATTAATTTACATTTTAAACATAGTTCACAATTAATTAAACAAAGAAACTGAAAGATTTAGTGTAATGAAGAAATTAGTTTTAAATGACTTCTAGCACCATTGATATTACTCATCAGCAAAAAATGTCCATAAATTTTTCAAATTTGGTCTGCTAAGAGACTCAAAATGGATTATTGAGCGGGAGTGAGAGAAATTGATTGATAATTGATAGCAACAAGAGCGCCTAATTGTCTAAAAGTCTAAACAATTAAAACAAACACAGGGTATTTACCTCGAGAAAACAAATCCATTGAAGAAAATGAATGAGGTAGAGGAATGGATTATTTACATTAGATGAAATGGAGGGGGGCAGGCGGAGCTGCGGTGATTTACCTTGACATGCTAACCCGGTCGGCAGTGACGGCGGCGACGGCGGCGTCTGGGGGACAGTGGAGTTCGGCCTTGGCTTCTTTCTTCCTGAGACTCTGACCGCCTGCGTGTTTTGACTGGCCCGTCTGGAATCTGGATGGTGGTAGTTCGGGATTAGGTTGGAAAGAATTTACTCCGTCTTAATTTACAGAGTACGGAGTAAATTTTTTTTTTTTTTTGTAAAAGAGAAAACTTCTTGCACTGCTGCACATCCGGAAAAAAATATTCCCTCCTTTTCTAAACAAATTACGAGTACATTTTAGGTAAAACAAAAAAAATCTTAAATTTTTTAATTTATTTTATTTAAAAATTGGTGTAGATTTAAAATATAAATTTTACATATTTAAAATATACATCAAAAATTATATTCCTTCCATTTATAAAAAACTTTTCACTTTCCGTTTTGATCCGTCCAAAAATAAACTTTTTATTTACTTTTTTGGAAAATTTTTTTATTAAAAAATCATTTATACTCTTTGGCCTAAGTTTTTATATAGACCTGTGCAAATAAGGATCCGGGTCGGATCTAGGCCGGGCTTGATATAAATTATTAGCCCATTTACATGGGCGGGCCTGGCCCGGCCCAGATTTGATGGGCTAAATTCTTTACCCATACCCGCCATCTTTGTGGGCCGGATTGCCCACCGGGCCGCCCGGCCCGGATAAAACATCAAGAAATTTTTTTTTGTACAAAAAATTTTAAAAAAACATTGAACTCTTTTTTAATGTTTAAAATAAAATAACCAGTCACCACATTTATATAGAAAGCATAATAGAGATATTGTTGCATAATTAATAAACCCATCATACTGATTCATTAAAAGAGTTGATTTTTTTAAAAGAGATGAGACCATTTCTCGATTTGTGCGTGTCATCCTTGCGCAGGGGCCATGCTAATCTTCTCTGTATCGTTCCAATTTTATCGGATGTCCCCGAAGGGACAAAAAAAGAGATGAGTGAATTAAACTATTATACATGAATTATAGAATATTTTAAAATTTATATTGGCTAGGTAATTAATAATAAAGTAAATATATTTGATAAATATGGGCGGGCCTGTTGGCCCAGATGGGCTAAAAGTAACTTCCAGATCCGCCCATATACAATTCTGGCTTGGGCCGGCCCGCCCATTTGGGTATTAAAGGTTGTCCATATCTGCCCTTTTTAAAGGCCGGGCTAGGCGGGCCGAACGGGCCGACCCTTGTTTGCACAGGTCTATTTTTATAGTACCTTCTATTTTGCAATAACAACTATGGGTTACCTCTAGTTTTTACTACGGAGTACTTTAAAATATTTAAAAATTTGATCTTAATCTTAATCTTGCAATAGCGGTGAAGGTGCAAGGACCATGCTAATTGCTAAACTTAAGTGCACTTAATCTTAAGCTTTTTATAGTACTTTAAATTTTGTAACAACGGTGAATATGTCATAGATTCATAGTTTTTGATAAAAAAAAGTGAAACGACAATCTTAATCTTTGAATTGTTTAAAGGACCAACTTACACCAAAACATGTATTTCAAAATCACACTAAAAGTATACATAAACATTTTTATTGTTTATATTAACACTAAATACTCGTATTTTAATAAATTTGTACTAACATTTTGTATCCCAATTATTGATAGAAGATACAAATCTTAGCATAGAAGCTTAATCAGTTTGAAAAAGTTGGAGCGGTATGGAGGCTGAAAGTGTATGCTCCGTAATTTGGGAACGATTGACGAATTTCTGTCTGTGAAGTCAACAACTCCATCAATGGATTCCTCTCCTGCAAAAATCACGCTTCTTTCATCCTTCTCCTCCGATGCCAATTTCTCCCCGAGCCTATATAAAATCCCGCCACCGCCATATCTTATCTCAGCTCAAATCTCTTTTCGATTTTCTCATCCGTTTCCTATCAGCTTTGAATCCAATGGCGGAGAGTCGCAACAGTTCAAACTCCTCGGAGGGTCCCCCGCCGTTCGATCCCTCAGTCCCATCTATTCCCGTTTCCTACCCGCTGAAAACCCTAGAAGAGCTCGAGTCCAGATCTTACTTCGATTCCTTCCACTTCCTGTTTAACAAGGCCTCCGTCAAGCTGCCCGCGGCTGTTGCCGGCATGCTGCCGAAACGGCCCCGGCTTCTGGTCTGCCACGACATGGCGGGAGGGTACGGCGATGATCAGTGGGTGCAGGGCGGTACTAATCCCAGCGCGTATGGTATATGGCATTGGTATTTGATGGATGTGTTTGTTTACTTCTCGCACAGTTTGGTTACTCTGCCTCCTCCTTGCTGGACCAACACTGCTCACAAGCATGGCGTTAAGGTATGAGCAAAAGCTTCTTCATCTCAATTGCATTTGAGAATTGAGAGATTTCTTCATGTTTGCTAAATATGAATGATTGAATTGATATCTCCTCGCATTTTGAGTTTCTGCATAGGCATATCCATCACTAGTTCGCTCCATCCCAAAAGAAAAGAAATTTATTCTTCCATATAAATTTTGTTTCAAAAATTACACAGTAAAAGAAAATCCATCAAATTTGGGTGGTAGAATTTGCATCTGGATCTAATTCTTATTTTATTTGGTAATTGTCATTTCAAATAAGGTTCTAGGGACTTTTATAATGGAGTGGGAAGAAGGGAAAAGTCTTGCAAACAAACTACTGTCAACAAAGGAATCAGCGTACATGTATGCCGAGAGACTAACTGAGCTTGCTGTTGCTCTAGGCTTTGATGGCTGGCTGGTATGCTTTGGGTGCCAATTGAAATATTCTCTTACCTTCTGGCTTCTGACCCTTGATCTATTTTAAAATTTAAATTCATTTCACAGTTTCAATTCTAGTTATGTAGCACCCATGTTATTTCATATTGTTAAATTATTTCGCCTAAAAATTTACCAAACATATAGCTGTGGTAAGAGATGAATTTCCTACATTTATTGTCCAGTCTTTAAGGTTAATACTCTCATTCTCCAGATCCTATATGCTGTTGGATTTATTTAAATTTAACATAGAATATTAAATTTGGATGTATGGATCTCAAAATGCAGTACTTTTATTCCCACTAAAATAATAATATGGACTCTATGCCTTTTGAACAAAGGGATATGTTGTCATGCTTGTATTTTCTGTAGAACTCTTTGTAGATATCTACTGTGGTCAGGTCAACTAGTGTGTGTTTTTTTACTGCCAGATTAACTTGGAAGTTGATCTGGATGTTGGAAAACTCCCTACATTGGTAGAATTCGTCAACCATTTGACCCAAACCATGCACTCCTCGGTGCCTGGATCTCTAGTAATATGGCAAGTATAAGCATGTGGTTCAATTATTATAATTACTATTATTTTTCCTTTGCTGGGAAACATTATGTAATCATTGCTTATACATTATGGCTGGGGTCTCTTGGAAATTGCCTCTCTACTTTTCAGTAGGGGTAAGGTCTGCTGTACACACCCTCCCAAGACCCTACTTTTTTGGGATTCTACCGAGTTGTTGTTTTTGTTGCTGCTTATGCGTTACAGACTTGCAGTGATGTTGCAGGTATGATAGTGTTACAACAGATGGTGAACTTAGCTGGCAAAATAAGCTTAATGAAAAAAACAAGCCTTTTTTTGATGCATGTGATGGGATATTTTTGAACTATTCATGGGAGGTATTCTTTTACATGTCTTCTTATAATCTCAGGTTTAGCAGTAATTGTATTGGTTTCTTGTTTACTCTTTTCTCCAATTTTTCCCAGGAAAGTTACCCTATGGAATCGGCTTCTGTTGCTGGGGAAAGAAAATTTGATGTCTACATGGGAATTGATGTCTTTGGAAGAAATACATTTGGCGGTGGACAATGGAATGTATGTTTGTGCACTGTTTTGTTACTTTTACATTGTCTCTTGGGTTCCTTTTGGGCCCTGGAAAATACTAGGGGGGAGAGGAGGGAAGTATGCAGGAATTTAGAAGGATTTTTTTTTGGGGGGGGGGGGTAGGGGTAGAGGGTGGGAGTGTGCGTGTGATTGGCTAACACAATATATTTATTGCATTTATGTGCTGACACTCTTTTTATTTATGTTTGTTATTTAAAAATTTAATTTATATAATTTTTTTTAAAAAACCAATCATATTTTGTTTTCCTTTGTGGCTTTGCATTTCAGGGTGAAACCATAAATAAGAAAATAAATTTACATAGCATATTTTTTTGTTTGTCTCCATAATTTCTGTGATCCAAACTTAGCCTTAGTGATCATTTATAAATTCATAGCATTGTTGACGTTGGAATTGAATAAACATTTGTGCAGACTAATGTAGCCCTTGATGTGATTAAGAAAGACAATGTTTCAGCAGCCATATTTGCTCCTGGATGGGTTTATGAGACTAATCAGCCACCTGATTTTCAGACTTCCCAAAATCGGTAATACTCTTTTTTTTTGGATTATTTTACCTATTTTTTGTCATTTTTTTCTTTGTACAACATTTTTTAGCTTCTTTTACTGAATTTTTGTTTGTCTCGAACAATTAATGGTTTCTGCAATTGTATGCTCATCTGCAGTTGGTGGGGACTTGTTGAGAAATCTTGGGGCATCTCACAGAATTATCCCCAAACACTTCCATTCTACTCAAATTTTGATCGGGTACAGTCTGAGTGTATGGGGTACTTTTATTTAATAAAGTATACCCGGAGTACAATATTTTATCAAATCACGCTTTAATTCCAGGTGGAGCATTTGATATGATATTTTTTATTAGGGCCATGGTTACCATATTTTTGTTGATGGGGTGAAAATACTGGATGCTCCTTGGAACAACATCTCTCTACAAAGCTTACAAGTATGGTTGCTATTTTAAAGAGTTCTTCGTTTTTTTAGTCCCTTGCTATTCACTTAAGAATATTCATACTTTTCCATTGTTAGCTTCATATTCAATACTCCACGTCTCCACAGAAATGAAAAAATGGAACAAAACAGTGCAATAGCAAGAGTAATTATATAAACATTTCTATTTTTAATTCACTAGTTACTCTCATGATGATTAAACTCACTAGTCATTGTCATGTCTCTATCTTTCAGTCACTACAGTTTGGCTGAAATTGCTTTCAAAAAGCATCTGCCACGTGACAGTTATTTGAATGGAAAATATAGGGTGTCATGGCGTCCCAATAAACTGTCCCCGTGCGAAGTTACATTTTTCTGACAATAGATGGGACTACAATTCCATGCTTGTGTGGCAAAATTTTCAGAATTGTGATTCCAATTGGCCCACTTTTGGAGATGCTCTAAGATGATCATAGCTCTAAGCCTCCAACATAGTTGGGAATTTAATGTCCCTAGCTTCAACTTAGTTGTGATTAAATCATAACCTAATTGGCTTTATCTTTGATAAATTTATATCAGCCATTCCTTGCTTCGGGAGAACATACAACCAGCAATATTCAAGCTTTTGTTGAGTAAGTTTAATAACTAGATATTGTTTCTTCTACTGCTTCAATTCCAATATACAGACCGATATATACTCTCCATTTCGTACACAAGACTTAACAGAGCATATAAGTACTTGAATTTTGTAGTTTCAAGGGAGAATCTTACAGCGGTGGAGGGAACATCACATTCGGAGGAACCCTTGATGACAATGCTCCTTTGAAAACAAAATTTTTTGAAGCAAAGCTTCTTTTTGGAGAGTCGCCACTAAACTTAACATATTCAGTAAGCTATTACGATCCATATAATATGATGAATCACGGGATTAGTGCACCTGGGTAGACTTCTAGCCAGTAATTTGTAGTCTATGATGGTTTTTTGCCTCTTTCTGTTGTTTGTGTATGTCTGCTTTCTGTGCTTCAAGTCTTGTTGCTAGTGTCAGTACTTATCTGTCTTGTGTTCGTGCTCTTGCTTAGTCGCTTAGCTTATGCTTATGTATTTTCGTCATCCCTACGTTCATGGGATTCTACCGGGTTGTTTGTTGTTTTACTGGTTATGAGAATGTTTGAGGTTTGTTTGTTAATGTTTGATGTTTTACTATAACCTTTTGCTCATCCCTGAATTGATACAGGTAAAATCTAGCGGAGGGTCTCTATTAGGACTTACCCTTCTCTTCTCTAACGACTCCAAGAAGAAAAAGTCCATATTGTTGGCACCGGGGTCCAGCCCCTCATTGCTTACGCACAACCATTTAGCAGCACATTTTGACACCATCATTATGCCACATCGCGTTGAAAAGACAGGACCTGAACTGGGATGGGATGTTCTAGAAAGTTCCATAGCAATGGATGGATACACACTAACTGAAATCGGCGCTATATGCTATAAGCTAGAGAAAGCAATTTCTGGGTCATCAGAATACAATGCAGTTCTTGGTCATATTTCAATTAGAACTCCAGAAACAACCCCTTCTTCAAGATCCCCACCAAAAGCAAATTCATGGGTCATTGAGAGTAGACATATCAAATGGTCATCTGGTTCACAAGGAACCAGGAAACTTAACATGATGCTTGCATGGAAGCTGCTGGAACACACAAGTGTTACTGATCTGTGTTTGGAGTATAAAGTATATGTCAAGAAAATGACCAAATCATCGGACGAGGAAGAAGAACAAGTCTACCTTGGGGCTGCAATGGTGGAGGCATTTTATGTTTCTAATCTGCAAGTTCCAGATGGCGTGTCTGCTCTTGAATTCATCGTCCAAGTCAGCATGGACGGAATCTCTCAGAAGCTCGAAGATTCTCCGTCCTTTAAGATGGACGTTCAAGATTCTTAATAGATTCTCCTCAACCCCCCCCCCACCCCCCGCCCCCCACAAAAAAAAATTACAAGGAATTATTGCAGTAAAATACAAGGAAATGGTTGAATGTACTATGTCAACTCATGTTAAAAGGTGGCCTGTGCTATTATGTAGTGTGTATAATAACACCTTTGGAGTGTTTCCACGTGAGTATAAAATGATTGAAATTGCTTATAAGTTGTTTTTAGTTTTTTACTCATATCTTTTTTTAGAGGAAATGTTTATTATCTTGATATACTTTCTTTTATGAAAAAGTTCTATATGAAAAGATTTATACAAAAATGACTTGAACAGTAAATGGAGAAAAGAAGTTGGGCTGGGAACACCACATTTGGCACTATCTTGTGTGGTGATGTTTGTGATAAAGATAATCTCAAAAATAAGAGTAAAATTCTCAAAATGGTATTCAACAATTATGTATTTTTTTAAATCAGTCTCTAAAATTAATTAATTCTCAAGATGATACTCGTTAATTAAAAATAATGCGCAGTTCCGTCTCTCGACTAACAGTCATTAAAACGGCGTTATAACGACGTTAAACTTTATATTACTTTTCCATAATGGTACTTTCTAACTCGGTGTTTCTCAAATGAGTCTATTTTCGAAATAAAAATACATTAATTATAGAAAAATATTTTAAATTTTATAGAAGGACAATATACTCTGTATTACTTAAAACTATAAATATTATTTTATAAATTAAAAATTAAATGTTTTTGATTCTTTATAATTATTTAGAAGAATAACATGTAAATAAAATATTTAGTAATTAATAAAGAAATCACCATAGATAGGAGTAAAACATATAGAAAGTATCAAAATAGGATCTCTTTCTCAATGTTTTACTTCTAGAGTTTTTTCTTCAACGTTTATTAAATATTTTGTTTATATGATATTTTTTTAAATAATTATAAATAATCTAAAACATCACTTTCAAATTTATAAAACTATATTTATAGTTTTTAGTATTATATTATCATCCTATAAAATTTAAAATATTTTTTCATAACTAATGTATTTTTATCACAAAAATGGATCAATTTGAGAAAACACTCAGTTAGAAAGTATCATTTTGGGAAAGTAGTATAAGATTTAATGTATTTTTAACATTGTTTTAACGGCTGTTAGTTGAGGGAACAGAACTAAGCATTATTCTCACTTATCGAGTATCATCTCAAAAATTAGTTAGTTTTGACGACTAATTTAAAAAACACATAGTTAGTGAGTACCATTCTAAAAATTTACTCCACAAATAATGTAGAAATAACCTTTTTTTTAACATAAAGACTATAGTAGTAATCTAATTTGACTTTTATGTAGGCTAGATGAGTTTTTATTTTTAATTAAATAAAAATAGAAATATACATTAATACACAAATAATTTTATTGAACCTATATTTTAAATTATTTCATTTATTCATTAGCAATATAATTTTTATTATCAAAATTACTAATGTATTTTGTAATTTTCATGAGTGATTCTATGGTGGACCTAAAGTCCACATAGACCTTCTTGTATATTTTAATTTTTTAAATAATTATTTCAACAATTGAAAATACTTATTTAAAATAATTCATTGATTTTACATAATCCAAATACTTTAAATAATCTATCAAAATCTTTTAAAATCTGAATTGAATACACCTTTCTTAAATATTGATAAAAAGTTACTTTCTCCATTCAAAAATATTTTTCTTATTTACCTTTTTTTGTCAAAGTTTATAAATTTTGAGTTGGATATATGAAAAAAAGCATTAAATTATGATACCCCAGAGTATAATTTAAATCAATATATTTCAAATATCAAATTTTTATAAAATATACTTACGTATAAATATAAATTTTAATTGTCAAAATATAATATTAAAAACCGTAAAAAATCAAACGAGAAAGAATATGTTCGGAGAGAGGAAATAAATATTAATGAGTGGATAAAGAATGTAGAGTGAGAAATGATAGTCTAGAAAATGAGGTCTAGCATTACTCTCTTCAGTCCTCACTAACCTTCCTCGTTCCTTGTTCAAGGATCAAGACCCATTCACGCCGGTGCCCCTCCAGCAGCCCTGTAGTTTCTGGTTCGTCTGAGCAGTTCCAAGTGTCTTCTCCCATTCTCTTACAGTAAGTAACAGCTTGTCTTCCCCAATTTTATAGACCGATCTGAAGCTTTTATTGTCGTCATGCTCTTTTGTTCATCTTCTATTCTTCTTCTACTGCTAATCTGGATTGAATGTTGCTGTTATCGGAAAATCTGCTCTTATGAACTTATTTTCAGTTAATTTAAGATTACAACAAAACTTTTGTATAATTGTATTGGGAAACTCATTAGCCGGATGAAATTGTGTAGGGCAAAGGGTTTAGACTGGATGTTTTATGAGTGGAAGATACATTCCCTTTGAAGGCTTGAATTTATGTATATTGAATGTTTCCTGAATGTTTGTGTTATTGCCCAAGAGAAGTAGAAATAACTAGGGAGTATCATTGCTTTTGTTTCCAGTACTATTTCCACATTCCCCCTAGATGCCTTATATTTGATTGTTTTTTGCACAGGTCAAAAATCACCTCAAGGATGTTTGTCGAGTGCATTGCGTGGGTTTTGGCTGGTTTGCATCTTTTGTGTTCCCGCCGAAGTAAAAACAAAGGGCTTGTCCACTTCCCAGACGAGATCTTAGTAGATGTTTTGAGCAGGCTTCCTGCCGATGCTATTCAACAGTGTCGCAGAGTGTGTAGACATTGGAGGACTCTGACTTCATCGACTTATTTCAACACGCTGCAAAGCCAAAGAGCTTCCTCTGTTCTTGTGCAAGGTACACACTGTGAACTTCCCTTACAAAAAACGATTATTTTGTATATGATGCACTTGCCAAAAACTTGATGAAGACTTTGTCATTTAAGCATGTGGTACTTGTGTTTTAGATGGAGTATTGAATTTTCTACACTTTGCCTCAACCAGAACTGGAATGTCATGATACAAGACTTTGTTATCTAAGCATGTATTGTTTTTTTGTTCATGATGGCCATTTCTGTCTTTGTCATGCATCCCAGCATGTACTGGGACTACCGGACTTCCTGGACTCTGGACACGTCGGTCTTGGAGAAATATGCCAACTGGTATTGGGTCCAACTGTCTAGGATTGGTCTCCCGATTCCTGTAGGGGACAATTAGGGTGTTCCATGATTTTGTGATCCTTAGGGTTCAAAAGGACGAGTTGTTCGCATCTTGGTTTTTATGTTTATTTCTTGTCAACTTGAAGGACCAGACAGTTTGTTGGTTAATTCCAGTCCAGAATATAGTTTAAATTTAAAAATAAATAAGTAAAAAAAAAGGCAGACAGTCAGGAAGTTAGGCAGTTACTAGTTACAGTTTTATGACAGTTTCCAACAGATGTGTTGGTTAGAAACTGTTGTGTCTATTTGTAATGGTTGTGTTGTTTAGTCCTCTATTTATATGTATGGACACATTGTTCTGGACAGCAGTTCCACAATAATAAAATACTCTGATTTTCTCTCAATCTCCAGATCTGTCTTTCTGTCATTATTTCTGTCACAGTTGATAAACATAAAATGCCATATAATAGGGTCATAATTTACTCTCTTTTGCGACTCCACGACTTGGTTAAAAAGGAAGGGAAACCTCAATCCTATAGTCTCTAATAAGTGTGCCATACTGCCATAGAGTCAGAGTCTCATTCTTTGAATTGTGCAATGGGTTTTTAGTAGTAATTTATCTGTTCTTTTATGCACTAGTCTCTATTTGTTTCTTTTTGGCAGCTGATAAGGCCGCGCTTTAGAGGTCCATTTCCATATACGAAAAGGAAGCACATGAGTTGAAGAAGGAGCACGCCGATCTGGTGGCACTGGCCAACAATGGGATAAGTGGACTGAGACGGGCTGTGACCCAGATGCTAGTCGTAATGATGGGACTGGCCATAAATTACAAGTTTGGAGAAACGGTTGTTGAAAAGGGGACACTGGTTTTCCGGCTCTTGTTTGTTCTTGCAGCGTGCTTACTTCTGGGCTTGGCATCTTTCTTGATCAGGTTCATGGACATTGGGGGTGACCTCAAATATGTTCTGAACAGAAAGGAAACCGTGAGAGAAGCATTCACCAGATGGCTACACGGTTTGGGGACTGATCAGGCAGCTGTTTTGGGTCTGCGTGCCATGCGCCTTGAACAAGCCCTCAATGGAATTGGAGACTTCAGGAGGGGGTATTACCTTCAAGCTCTCTTTACTTCCCTCGTGGCGTTGTTTCCGGTTTTGATGATTATGTTCCTTTAGGATCCTGCCCACGCCGGCTTAGGAGTCTAATCATGCATCTAATCTACCAAGCTAGCTAGTTTAACAATCTAATCTAGTCACAATGGTCTCTCTCCCACCAGAGTATTATTTACATATTAATTTTTGTTGCGACATATAAATTATATTACTTTGGTGGCCTTGTTGAGGACTGACGCTTTAATCTCCGAAATATAATTGTAATGGATTGTGATCAGTCAACCGTTGGCAGTCTGTGAACCATCGGTCAACGTTGAATCGTTGATGACCACTTGGGTGAATGGCAGAGGTGATACAAAGGCAAATGTAGGGCTGTAAACGGATTTTAATCGGATCGGATGTGCCATTACCAAATCCGTATCCGTTTATTTTTGTCGGATATCGAATTCGGATACGGATCTTGACGGATATTGAAAAATCAAAATCGTATCTGCATCCGTCGGATATCGGTCAGATATCGGATATATCCGTATCCGTTTCCAATTTTTAAAACTAAATTAAACAATACTTGAATTTTCAATTAAACTAAATTAAAATATTATTAAATCAACTATAATATTTTATGGGATATTTATTTTCTTATTTTTTATAGTTTATGATATTCTATTTAGTTTTGTAAATCTTTTGATGTAATTTTTAATTATATACTCCGTAATTTTTATCTTTAATGTTATGTCATTTTCCATATAATATGATTTGAAAATAATTTCTGTCGAATATCGTAAATTGAAATAGACAATTTAAATTGGGACGGAGTGAGTAAGAAAGTACCCAAAATAGGATTTCCAAAAGAGAAGTTTGGATTATAACATTATAACAGTGTATATACATAAGGAAAAAGAGTGATGGTAGTTGTGATATTTCCAAAAATGTCTTTTTTCTAACCAAAAAGACTTTTGGGAAAATTTTTCCAGAATAGAGAGAGTACTATTTAGATGTTGAAAAAAATGGGAGGACATGAAATAGCGAGTAATTTAAAAACTGACGTGGAGAAGGGAGAAATGGAAGTGGGCTTATTTTGGTGATACATGTAAACTAATGTACACATATTAAATGTTACACTTCCATTGACAGATATGTCGATATGTCCGAGTGGTTAAGGAGACAGACTCGAAATCTGTTGGGCTTTGCCTGCGCAGGTTCGAATCCTGCTGTCGACGATTTCTTTTTCTTTTTTTGGTAGAGAAAGCATTATAAGAAGTCGATTCATTTTTTACCTTCTTTCTTTTCTTACAGAGTTAAAAGGTATTTAAGATACTTCGCCCATAATAAATCTTATCATTGATGTTTTAAGTTTTAATAACCCACACCAATTTTTGGTCAATCTATTTTAAATAATCTGAATTTTAATCAATTAATGAATTGTTCCAACAAAGCATCATTTATTTAGAGCATCTTTTTTAAAGTTTATATTCTTAACTTTTAGTTATTATTATATTCATAAATATAATTTTTAAATTAATCTAATTTTTTATTTTTCCCATGTCACTATTTTTGTAATTTACACTCATTATTTTTTTTCCAATTTTATAATATAAATAATACGTAGTACGGAGTATAATTTTATTGGGAAGATTATTTTTTATTAATTTACATGACACTAAATTATATTTCAGAAATTATGAATATTTTATTACTCTAAAGTCTAAATTGGCCTATGAAAAACATTAACATTTTTTAAGAAAAAAGATACAGAGTAATTATAATACTCTTTGTGTCCCAAATTGAATAGCATGTATAGTACTCCGTATTTACATAATCGAATTTGAATCATTTTCTTTACCTATAATTGTAATAAGAGTAACAACAACAACAAGGACAACAACAATTATAATAAGAATAATATGTAAAATACCTTAAAAAAATTTTAAGTTCTAGTTTCTTCAATTCTAATTTCTTTTAGTTTCTCAGTTTCTTTTAGCTTTTTTAAATTTCTTCCAATATCCAATTTTTTTTATAGCCCTAAACAACATGATTTTAGTATATTCATTAATGAGAAAGCGTAATCATACACTATTAACTTGATACCCCGTATAAGATTATGACACCAACTCAATTGGCATCCCTACCGTATTTTAATTCAAAATTGATGAGTACTACACTTCTAACTCTTTCGATAAACCCCTACAATTGTCATCATTCATATTACTAGTTTTCTAAATCTTTTGATCAAGTTTTAAAATACTCCGTATGTAATATTGATTGAGTTTTTGTAAGCCTTATTTTAAGAATAAAATATAGAATTTTTATTTTAATATTTTCTTTATATTTTATATTTAATTTTTTCTTATATTTTACTATTTTATGAAATAATCAATAAAATGTAGAAATAGTAAAAAAAAATAATGTGGGAGTAATTTTATTTACTCCGGGGTATGTTATATTGTATGGAGATGGAGATACTTCATATGGCGGTGAGATAAGAAGAACAGAGATTTAGAGAGCTTCGGATTCTGCACAGAAATGTCGACTTCGTCTACTCCAATAGAACCAGAACCATATCTTCTCAAGGAGAAGAAACTGAAACTCCCGCTTCTTGCCTTCCTCTTTCTGCTCCTCTCCCTTCTCACCTTTTTCCTCATCTCCAACTCTCAGGAATCTCCACTCTACGCCGCCTCCTTAGACTTCGCCCGGCCCGGACCCGACCCCAAGCCCGCCAGAATCCCTATCCATTCCGCTCCAGCTCCTCTCCCGCCTCCCTCACTTCCGCAGCAGTCGCCTGATTCCGTCTCGATCGACCGCCGTGAAAGCGTCCCCGCCGAACCTGATGCCGATCCGATCCGGTGGAAGCTGTGTGAAGGCGCTGTGGCTGTTGACTACATCCCGTGCCTTGACAATTGGAAAGCTATAAGCGCACTGAAGTCGCGGAGGCACATGGAGCATCGGGAAAGGCACTGCCCTGACCAGACCCCCCGGTGTTTGATTCCACTTCCGGTTGGTTACCTGGTTCCGGTGCCGTGGCCCACGAGCAGGGACATGGTGAGATTGTTATCTTGTTTATGGTAAGAAGATAGGTTATCTAAAGATTATACTGTTGATGCATCTTTATGATTTACCTTATCATTCAGTTCTTCTTAGCAGTTAGCACCATGTTTCTTATAACATTTGGATCGATCTTGTTTTTATCCTACTAGCATATGAATAATGATGTGTCTTGATTAGCATGAAGCTAAGAAACTAGTAGTAAGTCACTTATTTGATGCAGAGTGCACTTTTCACTTCTCACAGATTTGGTTTAACAATGTGCCACATCCAAAGCTTGTGGATTACAAGAAGGACCAGAAATGGGTGGTCAAGTCTGGGGATTATTTTGTTTTTCCAGGTGGGGGCACTCAATTCAAGGAGGGAGTGAACCACTATGTCGAATCTATTGAGAAGGTAGCATAATATAACTAGTCTTAAACTTTTTTTAAAAAATTATTACCATCTAGCCTTTTTGCATTCTAAATCTGTTCGTGCTGGTTTTCTCTTACACAGAATTTACCAATAATTAAATGGGGAAAGAACACAAGGGTCATTCTTGATGTTGGCTGTGGTGTTGCTAGCTTTGGTGGGTTTTTGTTGGACAAGAATGTGATTACAATGTCATTTGCACCAAAAGATGAACATGAGGCTCAAATACAGTTTGCACTTGAGCGGGGTATCCCTGCTATACTTTCAGTAATTGGAACTCAGAAGCTTCCATTTCCAGATAATGTGTATGACTTGATTCATTGCGCACGGTGTAGGGTTCATTGGGACGCTGATGGTAAGTACATTGAATGCGAGTTGTCACTTTCTTAGGCCTTGCTTGGTAAAATTAATCAGCTTATTCTTGTAATAAGCAGAGAGTTCTAAGAATCCAATCATTTTATCCAAATAACCTTTACCAATAACCAAATGAGCTGGTTTTTCCCTAACACTATGTTTGGCTCAAGAAATTTGCAAGGAAAAGAAAAGAAAATGGTTTTCTTTCAATTTCTTCACCAAAATGGAAGGAATTTGGGTTTTCCTCCTCTTAGTACATTTTGCACATTTTGCCCTCTCATTTTCTTTTCCTCTTAATTTTCTTTTCTTTTCCTCTCCAACTGAACAAGAAAAATTGTTTTTCCCCTCTCATTTTATCTTTTTTTCCCCTTATGTGAAAGTTTTGCATGTAAATTGGGTACATATTTGTTTGCAGGTGGGAAACCATTGATGGAGCTAAACAGACTTCTTAGGCCTGGAGGGTTTTTCATATGGTCTGCTACCCCAGTGTATCGGGATGATAAAAGAGATCGTCAAGTCTGGGAAGGTCTTGATTCTTTCCTGATGGGAGAAGATTTTTTTTATTTACGTATTAATGGCTCTTTGTTAGGCATATACTAGAAAAGTGGAAATTAACAACATGATTTGTTAACTTATTTTTTTCTATACAATTTTTCATCTTCATTTTCTTTTCAACAATATAAATGTAAAATTAAATTAATGGAGTAGCCAAAAAAGAGTTTAATTAACATTGAAATGAGTCATTTAACAGAAAAAATACATTTCCCTTTTGCAGCCATGGTTTCTCTGACTGCAGCTTTATGCTGGAAGGTAGTGAAGAAGACCTATGATACATCTACTTCAATCGGGATGGTTATATATCAAAAGCCTACTTCACCGTCCTGTTATATGGGGCGTAAAGAAAACAATCCTCCTCTCTGTGACAAGACCAATAGGGTAAATAGTTCATGGTATGCATACACTGTATTTGAATGGTCATGTACTCATTATTGATATTTTTCCCCAACTTCTCAATTAAGAGTACTTTTGGATTATTGAGAGGGGGAAAAGTGCTAAAAATGTACGGAGTATTTTTTTATGTTAGTTTAATTTTGCTTTAACATATGCTGCATAGTATTTATATAATAGGTTTAGAACAACAGACAAACAAACAATCAAACCCACAATTCTTGGGAGTCAACAAACAACCCCCCCCCCCCCTCTCCCTCCCACCACACATTTTCATTCTTTTCTATATGTTTTCTTTTCTATGTTCTTCCTTAGGATTTTCTATGATCCAAGCGGACCCTAATTCTTTCATATCCTACCTATTAGGTATGCACGCCTTGACAGCTGTTTACCTCAACTTCCAGTAGCGAGCAATGGAAATTTGGACATGTGGCCTGCCCCTTGGCCCACAAGACTCAGCAGCAGACCTCCAAACCTGTCTTTAGTAGGTTCTGATGAAGAGACTTTCAATAAGGATACCAAACACTGGGGCGCACTTCTCTCTGATGTTTACCTAGGAGGACTTGACATAAACTGGTCAGCCGTTCGGAATGTAATGGATATGAGTGCCGGTTATGGAGGGTAAGATGGATACCACATTGTGTGTACAAGTGTGTTTGGTGGGTAAATTTGGATGAAATACCATGTAATTAACTTCTTTAATTATTATTATTATTTTAATTACTAAACCTGGTTAATTTTTATTATAAACAAATAACATATAATAAGAGTCATGCTGGTCCAGCCACAACTTTTTATTTTTGTAAAGGTGCAATTCTTAAAATCATGAAATCATACTTAAAATTTCAAACTAATTTTTAGTTTAAGTGAACCTCTCAGTTATCACATTTGAATTGCAATTTTTATAGGTTGGAAAATACATGAAAATTTATATTTGTTTTCTGATATACATGGGTAAGATCTTTTTTTTTGGGGTGAAGAGTATCTAAAAATTGAGTGAAGTGTCATTTCTTCTCATTTCATTTAGAAGAATAGCTTTGCACTTCTTTTTTTGAATTACTCAAAGATTCAAGGTCCAATAAGTTATTGTTTGGTTGAAAATTTTATCGATAACAGCATAAGAAAGGAATTGCTTCTCCTTTATTACTTCTGCTTTTGATTGTGATGGTGATCCTCTGTTGTGTTCACAGGTTTGCTGCAGGGTTAGTTAACTTGCCCTTATGGGTAATGAATGTTGTTCCCATCAGTGAGCCAGATACATTACCTGTTATTTTTGATAGAGGATTGATTGGAATGTATCATGATTGGTGCGAGTCCTTCAATACCTATCCTCGCACATATGATCTTTTACATGCTAGTTTCCTCTTTGGAAAGCTAACTCAAAGGTATGTCTTATTCATTATTAGGTCCCTTCTTGAAGCAAATATTGATCTTCTTCTTGTAGGCTCTTAATGTGGTTGGGTTTGGACTATGTTTACCACACGAATCTTTTTCGAAAATTTTGGAGAGTTTAGGTTTCGGAATATTTCATTTCGGACACAATTAGTCCCAGGGAACAGGGGCAGAATTGCACTGTAATTGATTTAAAAAATCTGATGTGGACCCACCAAGTATGGAAGTCGGGAGGTGGGCCACACACATCAATATCCTTCCTAATTTGCATCTTCAAGCTTTACCTTTAAAATGACATTTACCCTGATTCATGTTATGACCATGGTTCTTAGAATGACAGCACATGCTCTGTTTGATCCGGAGGTGGTTCGTACTCCCAGCCCCCCTACTTACACTGTAACATATCAGCGAAACATGGTCAAAAGAACACCATAGGACCCTAAATCAACCGGTGTTACATTATGACATCGGGGAGTGGGTGTCAAAATATCCTGCCTCATGTTATTTGCTTTATTTATAATATTTTGTTTTTTTTTTCTTTCCATTGCTCTGTATGCTTCAGATGCAACATCATAGACATGGCTGTGGAGGTGGATAGGATATTGAGACCAGGTGGGATTCTTTTGGTTCAAGACACCATGGATTCGATTGCGAAGCTCAGCCCAATTCTACACTCCCTCCACTGGTCAGTCACTTTAAACCAGCAACAGTTTCTTGTTGGCAGGAAAGGCTTTTGGCGCCCCGATGAAAAGACCAGATTATGAACACCCCTCCTATTTAGTACACACACACACACTAGCTTTTTTGTTGTTTCTCCCTTCTGCAACTTGTGCATCAATAACTGTTACAACTTTTTGCCCATTTATGGACACTATGAATCCCACAAAAAACGAGTCTTGGATTGATGAGAAATAAGAGGAATAATCATCTGCGTCATAGATTGACATTTGTTACTCTGTATTTGTGTAGGGATGGACATAGTTCCAAATCTCTCTGTCCCAAGGCAAAATGGGAAGGTGAAAACTCAAAACATTTTTACTGTCTTAGTTATATAACATTATAACGTTCATGTTCTAGTTCTATCAAATAAAAGATTTAAATGGGTATTGGGACCGCTTAAGAGTTTGTGAGGGAATCATTTCACAGGAACCAAAATTGTTAGCCTAATGAACTAGAACCAGGACCACCTTACACATGGTTTTGGACTCTTGGTTAGAGTTGGTTCAAAAAAAGGAACACCTTACCTTCTCTTCCGGCCGGTTTAAAAAATTTACAGTAGTTTTTCTAAGATATAAACATCTACGGAGTGTACTATACTATGGAGTATTACGGAGTACTCCTTCCGTCCCCCTGTATTTGTTCACATTTGACTTTTGGAACTGTTTATCTAAGTATTTTGACTCATCAAATTCTCTTAATGTGTAAGTCTAAATATAGTCATGTGTGATCTTGTTTGATTTTTCTTAATATATAGATTATTATAATTTTTTAATATACAAATTACAAGATAAAATGGATTAAAGAAGTGCATTGGATGGTGTGTAAAAATGAAAGTGGACAAATACAGGGGGGCGGAGGGAGTATTACTTTTTTAAATTATCTGCTTTGGTTTATGATGTTTAATTAAAATTATTTACAAATTATTTTAAGTAAAAAAAAGTGTAGAATTAAAAAATAAAAATTATATATTCAAAGACTGGATCAAAAGATCTACGAAATAGTTATGACATAATAATATTATTTTATGGAATGGCCAACGAAGATAGAAAAAGAAAGTGAATAAAGTTTAACTAAGGGAATAGCAAACATGAAATTTAGTTTGGGATGGAGGGAGTATAATACTTGAGAAGATAATGAAAATATAAATAGGGTAACAATTTTTTTATAGCAAACAAGATAATAATTATTTAACTTTGAAATTTAAGGATTTTATTAAAATTTAATAAACTTATGATTAGTCACGACTAAGTTCAATAATATGGTACATGTGAGTTCTCATATAATAAAATAATGATTATTCAAGATAAAATTTAATAACATGCTAAAAACTTGCATGATTGGATATAAATGGGATGATGTGTATTGATGAAAAAATATGTGGTATGGTGGGATGAAGGAGAGTGATGAGCTCTAAGAGTTTGAATTAGTTTAATTAATTGAGATGAAAGTATGTTACATTTTGGTTGGTTAGAATATAAAAAAAATAAAAACAAAATGTCTCCCCGTTCACGCGATGATGCCGGTCACCTTCAAAGGGGTCGTGCTCCTCTGACGCGGTGTCGTGCGTGCCATGTCAGTCATGCCCTATAGTTTTAGTCTAACGACCAATTAAAATGTACTCTCCAAATATATTTTTGATAATGTAAAACTTAGAACTCCCTTTGCCACATAGAATTTGTTCAGTTTTAATTTTTTTTCAGTCAATTGATTTTAACATTTGACTTTTAATAAAATAAAAAATATATTGCACATTGACGAGAAAAAAATAATTTGAAACATTTTATAGAATGAATCTAAAAAAAATTATTTTTGTATCAATATCTAATATTACTTTTATTTAATTTGTGGTTAAAATTTATCAATTTTAACAAAATAAAAATAGATAAACATTAAAAGAAGAAAAAATAAGTTCTTACTAAAAGATCAAGATTATCCCGAAATAATTTTCTATTTTTTTATTGTATTAGAAATAATGCTTGCTAGTAGCTGCTAGTCACTAGTCTACTACTCCGTACTACCCTCCCAATAGTTTTGGTACCCACATTTTCCCGGGAGAAAATTACTTATAATTAATGACAAGTAACAACCCTGCATTAATTACAATCAAATGAGAATCAATCATTCCTTCCTTTATCGTCTCATCTTCGTCTTCCCGACGGTGATGACAATAGTTTCCAGTCCACCCACTACTGCTCCATGCTCCGGCAGACATTCTTGTCCTCGGAGATCTCGAAACTCTGTTTAGATTTTATTTTATTTTTTTAAAATTTAAACGGAATCATCGGATTTGCTTGTGGTCGAAGTCAGTGATTCTCTGGCGCTCCCACTACTTAATGATTCCAGAAACACTTGGAGAACACTCAATTTTTGTTTTCTTAATTTTTGAATTCTACATGTGTTGACGAGTTCAAGGAGATAGCTTCCAAGGGCGGATTGTACTAGATTCTTTTCCGTATATTGCTTTTGATACGAGGAAATGAGGAGTTTGAGGTTACTGGGATTAGGAGTGATTCGCTTAGCGCCGATTTCACTGTTTTTGTTCCTCGTTCTGGTCCACCGACATTCTTCTTCTTCTTCTTCTTGCTGGTGTCTCACTGGCAAAGGTTCGATTTATCCCTCTTTCTCAATCTCTCTATTGTCGGTTTAATTGTATTCACATTATGGTATATATCTGCTGCAGGTGTGGAATATCTGAGATCTGGAGAGGAAATCCATTGTTCTTCCACTGAGGTTTATTGTTCTAACAAAGCAAATAATTTGTATCTGTAAGTTTTTTTTCATTGTCTCCCTTTCAATTGGTCTAGACTAGTTTCAACTTCATTATAAAAGTTGAATGAGTGGAGAAATGCTAGAGTCACACACAAGAGGTCACAAAATACACAAACTTGCCATTTCTGGATTGAAATTTTCACTTTTTAATCATCTCGAATGGATATGGACATACTTCATGTCCACATTCATTTGATTCTTATAGATGATCCTTAATGTGCACTCCATATATGCAGAAAGCCCAAAGGACACATATTTAAGAAGGGATGGGGTATATTTTAGTTACTGTTGCTTGCTTCTTTCATAATCCATGTATAATGTTATCTATTCTTGCTTGTTTTTTAATTGTTGCTTGTCTTCATGATTAGAAGTTTAAACTTGTGGTCATGATGCTTCTTTGGTAAAAGGGATATTTGACTAAAATTGTCTAAATAAAAAAACCCTTAAGTGTAATCAATATAAGCCAAATTTGTAAGTTAATGACTACTTTTTCTGCTCATAAGTTGCATGATCTGATTAACGCTACCAATAAAGACCTAATAAGATTGTATTGACTTAAGAAATTCAGTTCCATACTTCCAAACGGTGCCCAAGAAAAAAGTGTCGGGTAAATTCGATAAAATGAGTCAAAAGCGGTTTATTTTGCTTCTATATATGTGTGAAATTTGTCGTGTTTAATCCCAAAACTTAACTTTTTTGACAATTGCCTATAACCAACCTTTCAGATGTTCTTAACTTCATCACATATGCTGGTTATGTGTGTGTTGTGCAGGAGGAGCATGGGAAAGCCCAGAAATTTAGCCCATAGGAAATTGATGGAAGCGTCAACTAAAAGCACATTCAACTCCCCATTTATGGCAACCAGAGATTCTGTTTTACACACTACACCCTCACAACTATCTACCGTGCCAATGTGGGCCCATGCCCCTGCTTCTTCTGTTACACCATCTCCAGTCCCTGCACCTGCAATGCCACTCAGCTCTTTTTCCGAAAGTTTCATCACAAAAGACCGTCAATTATTGACATTGTTTGCAATAACAGGCGGTTCCCTTCTGGTTTTTGTAGTTTTGTTCGCTTGTTTTTTGGCATTGTGTCGCAAGGGCAAGATGGGCGTCGTCAAACCTTGGGCATCTGGCTTAAGTGGACAGTTGCAGAGAGCATTTGTGACAGGTGGTTTTATTTGTGCTGTAGCTGTTGATTAGTGTCATCCATCCACATAAAGTTTCATTTTTCTTGAGTTATCTCATTTTTTGCCTTTTCATTTAAACTAGGTGTGCCAAGTCTTAAGAGACAAGAACTTGAGATAGCTTGTGAAGATTTCAGCAATGTTGTGGGTGCTTTGTCATTTTGTACCCTATACAAGGGCATCTTATCTAGTGGAGTAGAGATAGCAGTGATATCTTTGCCCCTCGCGTCTGCTAAAGATTGGTCAAGAGATCAAGAAGCCCATTTCAGAAAGAAGGTAATATAATATGGTCATTCTTCGGCATTAATAGGGATAAAGTCTGCGTACACACACACTACAACCTTCCCCAAAACCTACTTTTTATGAGATTTTAGTATTTTACCGGCCTTGTTTGTCATAGGAAAAAATGGTAGTTGCATTTTCTAAATGAGAAAGTGTAAAGTAACAACTATTTCAACTAGATACTCCCTCCCTCCGGCAATATTCTTCCCATTTTCCTTTTTGGTCCGTCCAGAAATATTCTTCTCATTTCCTTTTTTAGTATACTTTTTAAGGCTAAATATCAATAATACCTTTTTATTTTATCACAAATCTACTTTTTTAGTACTTTTTTAAAAATAAAAGGAGATTTAAAAGTTTATAGTATGTGCATTTTTGAAAATTTTGCATTTTTTTACTATTCCTTAATAAGCGTGCCAAGTCAACACGGAAAAAACATTTTCGAACGGAGGGAGTATATAGGTAGTTAATTCTCTTATAAGAAGAATAAATGCATTATTGTTGTGTGATTACTATGGTTTTCAGATCGATAACCTCTCAAAAGTGAACCACAAGAACTTTGTAAACCTCATTGGATTCTGCGTGGAAAGGGAACCGTTCACGAGGATGATGGTCTTTGAATATGCTCCCAATGGAACACTTTTTGAACATTTACATTGTAAGTGACCTCTTCTACTCCCTCTCATAATTCATTAATCACTTTCCTAATGTGTTTAACATTGTATTCGATTAAACTCATGTATGATTGTTTGCCGTACATCAAATGTTATAAATGCATATAGACATGATGTGTGTCCATGTTCATTTAACTTTTGATTCATCACAAAAATCATAAAGGTCAATCAAATGCAAATGAAGGGTACATATTATTCTGACTTAGATTCTACAACCTCATCGTCCTCGTGCCTATAGGTAAGGAGGCCGAGCACTTGGACTGGGGAATGAGAATGAGAATCGTAATGGGCGTTGCGTATTGCCTCTCCTACATGCACCACCTCACGCCGCCGGTCCCACACCAGAACCTGAAGTCCTCTGCAATACATCTTGCCGAGGACTACGCGGCCAAATTGTGGGACTTTGACTTTTGGGGGGACGAGTCAACTCACAACGATGCTGACTCGTCGACTCCGGAGAGCAATGTGTACAACTTTGGTGTCATTCTTCTAGAAGTCGTAACGGGCCGGCAACCGAAAGCCCTTAAGGACTTTGTTTCAGAGTATCTCCATGGAAGAAATCCCCTGAGGGAAATGGCTGATCCAAGTTTAGGTTCATTTGAAGAGGAGCAAATGGATGCAATTGGCGAACTGATTAAATTGTGCCTTCGTCTTGGGCCAAGACTGAGGCCCACAATGACTGAAGTTTGTGGTAGGCTGAGAGAGATAACTGGGATTGGGCCTGATGGGGCTGTCCCTAAGGCTTCTCCTCTTTGGTGGGCCGAACTTGAGATCTTATCCGCACATGAGACTGTTTAACTCAGTGATTTCTTGTACAATCCGGAGTAATTATATTTTTATTTATTTATTTATTAAATTAGGATATCTGTAAATTCAAAGACGAGAAAAGGCTGGTGCTAATTCAATGCAGTATTTTTTTTTGGGTTTTGTAAAATCAAATTAAACTAAATTAATTAATTACTATAATTGATAGAATTATACACACACACACACATAATACCGTACTTAAATATCTTAGTCCATCCATATCGTACACATTTTTGCTAGAATTGAAGAATAAAGTAAAAAAACTTTCCCAATAAAAAACACTTTCTAATTGTACGTTAAAATACGTATGCCTCCTAATTTAATGACTACTAGCCGCATCATATATCATGCACAAAATATCATTTATTATTGATGTTGACGATGAATTTATATATGCTCCGTATACCTACTCCTTCGAAAAAGAGCTTCACATAGAGAAACAATTATACCGTACATTATATATTTATATTGTTGCGCACTAGGATATGGTCTAGCTAAGTGTTGTGCTTGGGTCACCGTGATTTACCTCCTCTCACATTCCCGTCGGGTCGGGGGTGAGGGGCGCCCGGGGTGAGCGATTTCACCTTTTGGAGAATATATTTATATTGTTTGCTGAATTTTTCTTATACTCTTTGAATTATTTTATTTTTTATTGGAATCAGATTAGACCAGATCAAAAATAGTTTTAAGTATAACTACATTTAGATCAGATTAGATCAAAACTAAGGTAATGTTCTCTGATATTCACCTAATCTAACTGATCCTAATCTGATTGGAATAAGTTCTGATCTGATCCACTCTAGACTGATCTGATCTGATTTGAATGCAGTTATATTTAAAGATATTTATGATCAGATATGATTTGGTCTGATCTGATATGATATTATTTCAATACGAATAAGTAATAGGTAAAAAAAATAAGTTGGAGAGAACATGACTTTATTTCAATAAGATCAGGTAAAGAGGACATAACCAAAATAAAGTAATAGTTAAAGATCAATGAAAGTCAATTTTTTTTTTGGAAAATAGGAGTATAAGACTTGGACGATATCAAGATGTACGTGTATGTGACATGAATATTTGGAAAAGTTAATTAAAATCGATATATGCATTATTATTATTATTATTATTATTATTATTATTATTTTTATTATTATTATTATTATTATTAATTAGTGGAGTAGTTTAAAAATAGGGGTACAAATTAGGTGAAGGCCGGTAATGAATTTGCACCAACTTCAGACCATTTATTTCAGGGCAGGCCAAATATGCGTTAGGAATTTAGAAGCTGGTTGGCCCAATTTTAATAATACCTTCCCTTTCATTCCATTCATCCCAGGTGAAAAAGTAATTATTAAGTATCACAATTTTCTTTCTAAAGAAAGAAAAGTGAATACTCCGTAATTTTTTGGGACAAACTAAAGGGAATACGTGAAGCTTTTTTATAAGATGAAGAGAGTTATTTGTTTGGTTTATATGGAGTATTATTCACTTGGATTTCTTTATTCCGTATAACTTCCGATCTGTTATTCTTGAGTAGTTGTTCAGTTTTAACTTTTTACAGTCAACTAATTTTAAATTTTACGTTGAACTAAATTACATATAAAATGTAATTAGATAAAACAAAACTTTAAAAATATTTCATCAAATAAGTCTAATTAAATTATTTTTGTAACAATAATATCTTATATAAATTTTATATAAGTAGTGGTTAATATTTATCAGTTTTTACTATAAAAATTTAAACATAAATAAATACTTAAAGACGAAGACAATATAAGAGCTGCTAATAAGTTAGGAAAAGGGTAACTTTCTAGGCATATACTCCCTCTGTCCCATGAAACATGAGACATTTTGCTTTTTAGGAGGGATTTAAAGGGTGTGTATTTTGGTATTGAATTTCCAAAAATGTCCTTTGATGTGATGGGTAAAAGTATGATTTGATGGATAGATTATTAGTAAAAAGGTATGATGTGATAATTAATGTATGAAAAAGTAAGAGGTAAAAGTGACTTTTTAATAGAAATGAGAAGTGTTTTGTGGGACGGATAAAAAAAGAAAGGAGAAAAGTTTCATGGGACGGAGGGAGTAGTTGGAAAGGGGTGGGTGTGCATATATGATACTCTCTTTCCACACATTAATCACACAACAATAGCTTACCAATGTTCAAAAAAAACAATAGCTTACCTTTTCCAACCATTTCTTATCAATTCTCCCTCTTTCAAATTCTGAAGTGCCTGTTAGATAAGAATGTACCAAATAGTACATTTGTCTCAATTTTTATACGGAATACTCCCACTTTTGATTCTTTCAAATCAATTTAAATAAAAATGATATTAGATGTTGATAAAGAAATACGGAGTAGTTTTTTTCGATCATGGCATTCCATGGTCATTCCACTCCACTTTTCATTCCATGTGCAAGGCATGACTCCTTTATTTTTTATTTTATTTAATATTTTAATTTTTGAATAAAAATATTATTTAAAAGAAGTAGACATATTTTAATACTCCGTAATAAAATAAATGTGTAAAATAATTTTTGATAATTAAAAATCATTAAAAAAATACAAAAATTGACAAAAACAATGACTTGTCACTGTATGTTACGACACTCCACTCATTTGCCACACGGTGACTGGGTTATTTTTTATTGATTGAAATGGTCCATGTCACCGTGTGACGTTTCATTTTTGCTTTGTCATTGCTAATGCTCTAATAACTTTGCCAACATCATGAGGGTGATATCGAAATTGACACATTTGTTTCACTAAAACTCTAATATCATGTTAAGAAATGAATTCAACTTTTATTAATTGAACCATGTAATTTAAAATGCTGTTGAAAAATGTTACGTAGTACTCCGTATTATTACACTCTAGTACAGTGTATCTTCCTAATTGCAAGCAGAAAATGCTTCGTCTGTCTCTAAAATTAATTTAATTACAATTTCTTTTTTGTCTCTTTTTAAATAAACCTCACCTCACGTATACTTTTCGTAGTTTCTTTTAAATGAAAAAAATGGATCATAAACTTCCACAAATGGTAATATAACAAAGAGAAAACTCAACAAATTATAGCTACTATATATAATAACGGATGAATATATTTCACATTCAATCCATGGTCATTACTGCATAAAATTTAATAAAATTAAATGTCCATATTAACTGTGAATATTTTTCTGTTTTAGTCTAGCTTCTATGTCATTCAATACCAATCAATTAAGGCATTGTTTGGAAATTAGAAGTCATCCGAAACCTTAGATTTCAATTTTAATATTTGAAAGCCCATTATTTCAAATTCTAAAGGTTGTTTGGGATTTCGTAGAATTTCATTTCTAGAATTTGGTTTTGAAATTCAAAAAAACGGTAATGGAAATTTTTTTTAATTTGTATCTCATATTTTTCTCTTAATCTTAATAAGAAATAAAATGGGGAACGTTTTTATGGAGTAATAATATGCTAATAAAAGAATAGCTAGCTAGCGTGCGGCTGCATGCAGTGACGTGATACTCTCGACATGCAAATCTCTAAGGCATACGTCTCCCATCCCATTGTTTTATGAAATAGTTGCACTAAATAGCAATAAAATTTAAGTCATTTCTCTAAATAGAACTTAAACGTTTTTATTCTCAAAATAGCACTTAATAATATCTATAATGTACAGTGATGACGAACATTTACTTGAATAATGACTAAAAGTACTATATTGATAAAAAACACATGTGATACTATTTAGAAAAACTCATTATGTTTTAGTGTTATTTAAGTAAATTTCTCTTAGCTTGTTTTATTTACCATTATGTCAAATTCCATACTTATTACTCCCTCCGTCCCATGAAACATGGAACATTTGCTTTTTAGGAGGGATTTAAGAGAGTGTATTTTGGAATTGAATTTCTAAAAATGTCTTTTGATGTGATGGGTAAAAGTATGATTTGATGGATAGATTATTAGTAAAAAGGTATGATGTGATAGTTAGGGTATGAAAAAGTAAGGGATAAAAATGACTTTTTAATAGAAACGAAAAGTGTTTTGTGGGACAGATAAAAAAAGAAAGGAGAAAAGTTTCATGGGACGGAGGGAGTATATGGACTCTAGTAAAGAACTGAGTCTTTTGAAAAAGAAGATGTTCACATGCAAGTCCCTAAAAATTGGGAAAAGATCCACATTTTAAATGTGCACATTGAGATAACTTGTAAGCATCACTCTACCATTATACGGAGTATTATATTGCCACACCAACCAATTTTGTCTCTCTACCTGCTGACCTATATTTATCTCTCATTTCCCAAAACAAAAACATATTTATGTTTATCAAATGTTTATTGAACCTGAAAAATATTAAAAAATAAGCTTAACAAATACCCGAAAAATAAATTGGTTTAGATTAAAAAATAAAATTTTGTGAAAATATACTCCATCCATCCCTATTTTGATTACAAAATACGTAGTAGGAATTACGAGGTAAAATCTCACTTGAACCCATTTTATTTATAAATTGGTACATCAATAAGTAATAAAAGTTACATATTAAAAAACTACGTCCAAAGTTTTATCAAGTAATCAATGAAAATACATAAATAAATAAAAGTTATCGAGAAAAAAGAAAAGATAATATTATACTCCCAATAAGAAAAGATAAAATAAATAGAGTACGTAGTAGTATTCATTATTAAATACGGAGTATTTTATAGAATGCCCAATAAGAAAAATTAAAGTATAAAGGTAGCAGCCGCAATGGTTGGGTATAGGTGCGAATAATTAAAATTAAGGGATATATAACAGTATTAATTAATTGGACGACTGTGATGAGTTTGCATGCAGTTGCTCAAGAAGCTCGTGAGGCTAACCATTTAGCTTCTTTTTATTTATTTATTTATTAATTTATTTATTTTACTTTAACCAATTATTCATTTTGTTCGCTAAAGCAAAAAAGGTAGTCTAGGAAACTTCCGCTTCTCTATTTCACAGCACAGGTTAAGTAATGTGTATTTATATCTATCCAATTTGCATGCATAATGCATTTGTGTGGGTCTAGTGTCTACCTATATACATACACACACACAGATCCATTCCAGCGAGATGACATATTTCGGTCAGATGACAAAAGAATTGATGTGAATGCTCACCCCATTACACTGCAAAGCTCACTAATTGCCAATACAAAGTTCACCTGAAATTAAAATAAAACGCATCACTTTAAACGCCAAAATTCAACATTTTGTAACTTTTAAAATAAAAAAATTAATTAAAAATAAAATAACAACACCGGTCAACCACTAGTCAGCAACAGCGGCGACCGGCAATCAACGATGGGGGTTGCGACCAGCGGCAGATGGTGGCAGGCGGTGGTCAACGCTGGGAGTCAATGGTCAAAGTCCAATCAACATGAGTCAAATTCACTCCTTTAATAACTTTTTTTTAAATCAAAATGTTGAAAAAACAAGGTAAGTTTTGCGGTTGGTGTAGATGAGCTTTAGAGTTGGCAGTAGTGAACTTTATATCATCTGATCGAAGCATTTCATGATTTTCATCTTACTATAATGTGTCATCTGATCGGAGTCGATCATATATATATATATATATATATATAGACACACACATAGCTCCTTCCTGGCCCCCACAAAAATTAAGATTATTTTATTTTTCATTTTTGACAAATAAAAATAATTAGGTTTAGTGATAGTTACTAGCTACTAGCTAGTGTTGTTCATCGGTACAGAATTGATATAGACTGGACCGATTCGGACCTAACCAAAGACTGAATTGGAAAATAAGTGAGACTGAAGACCGGACCTATTAGTATTTAGTTTTAATCCAGACCAGATCGGTTTGAAATAGTTTGTACTAAACCTTTTTGGACCGAATAGACCAAAAATCTAATTTGAATTTAAACATGATCGAAAATGGCGTAACTGGAGGCGTGTTGAGGAGAAAATAGGACGATGAGGAAAAAATATGGAGGATAGGAACCGCCCCTATATCTACTCAGTTCGGACTCGGTCTGGACCTATCGATTCGGATCCGTCAATTTTTTCACTTCGGACCTAAACTTGAAATGACTTAATAGTTTCTAAGCTGGCCTAGGTTTTAATCGGCTCTGATCCGTAAAGAATCAATAGACAATAGTCAGCTAGGTGAAGTTTTTTTTTTTTGACAAAAATAATTTAGTGACATTCAAATTATATTCTCTGTCAATTTATGTGTCCTTTTGGTTAACCTACGTACATACGTATACTTTTGAAATGGTTGGAAGGCATCTACATATGCCCTTCAAAAAATAAAGACTTAAAAAAGCTAAGAGGCCCTAATAACAAATTAAGATTAGAGTGTCAAAAATCATTTTGGCTTTTGAAAAAGCTAAGGGCGAACGTTGTAGAACGAGGGACACATATACGTACGTAGCAAACGGTCGCCTGAGGCAGGGCCGGTGGCGGTTTTCAAAAGAGGGACACACCGTAACCATTCTTCCAAATCAAAACCTTAACGTATAAAAAAAGTGGCTGAAAAGATTGTCTCCTGTATATGTCACATACGGAGTATTTTTCTCCCCGTCCTAAAATTATTTTTTCGTTGTTCTATATTTAATTGATGTTATTTTTAATTCATTTTATTAGAAAATCAGTGTGAAACTTTATAATAAAAATTACGGAGTATGTATTTAAAAATTATAATCTGGCACTCCCAAATCTGACGCAAAGGGATCATTACTGCAACATTTTTAAAACTTGAGGACGTATTGGTGTAATTTTTAAAGTTCAAAAGAAAATAATTCATGGAATTTTTTTAAAGAGTTCAGGGATGACAATGTAAATTTAAAACTCTTTTAGTTAGCAAGATTTTAATCGTTATCTAAGCTCTTTATGAGACTCTATGTTTAAACTTGATGTCTTGATCTACATAACTAAATGGGGTATACCAATTTTTTATTTTGTACTCCCTCCGTTCTCAAAAACACTTTCTCTTTCATTTTTTCTACTTCCAACAAAACACTTCCCCTTTCTATTAAAAAATCACTTTTACCCTTACGTTTTCATACCCTACCTATTACATCATACTTTTTCTCTAATAATCTATCCATCACATCTTACTTTTACCCATCACATCAGGGGCAAAATTGGAAATCAACTATAATTTAACACTTCCTTATTTTTGCCCCCAAATCAAATGGGGAGGGTTTTTCCAAACGGAGGGAGTATTTCACATAAAAGACGGTACAATTACTATCAATATCTAACAAATTAAAGTTGAAAAAATAAAAGAAAATGGTGTAATACTATATTTAAAAAAATTAGAAATGAAAATTTCAATACCTGGCCTTTTTTTTTAAATATCAATAGTGAAATTTGCACTAAATAGGACTAAAACATAATGACTTTCCTAATGTCGGACTTAAACTTTTTTATTTCCTAAATAGGACTTAATAATGACCTAGTGGAAGGAATAATGTCCAGTAATGATGGACATTTGCTTGAATAATGACTACTTCATAATGACCAAAGGTCCTATATTGGGAAATAAAAACATATGGTCCTATATTGGGAAAGTCATTATGTTTTAGTCCTATTTACGTAAATTTCTCATATCAATAATCTACTTTAATTACCAATGAGACCCTAAAAATGACTACCTAAAAATTAGGGGAAATATCTAACTAGGATTAAATAGCATTTATAATGCCAAAATATGATGCAAAAAATTACTGTAAAATGTCAAAACACACTATAATATCAAGTTGTAATTAAGTACAACTCACAATGTGACTGTAAAATGTCAAAACACAATAAAATTCATATTTTAGTCTAATATACAAATATAAGTGTTTTGTTCGATTTAATCGTTTTTTAACTACGGAGTAATTGGTATGTAGTGGGTACAATTTATTAGTTTAATTTAATGTTCGGTTGGAACACAAACTTAAAGGTGTTGAAAAGTTACACCAAACGGGTAAGTGAAAATAATACGGAGTAATTGTATATTGGAATATTAATTAATTCTTTACTAGCTACTACTGCTACTGCTTTAATAGAATTTCATAGCATTCTCATTTCTGCAGTAAAAATTCCAACCAGTAATATACTGCAGTAATTAAAAAACCCAAATTAAAAGAAGCTTTCCTTTTTTGTTTTTTGTTTTGTACGGAGTATTGTTTATTTATTCTTTTTCAAAAAAACTAACAACTTTTTCTTTCTATTTCTAGAGTGTGGGACATCATTCTATTTTTCATTAAATCTTCTCAAATGTATGCATGGTGCATGGTATGCCACACACATATATGCATGTCATGCGAGTCATGCATATAGTACTCCTAAATATTTTTATTCATTTTTCTTTTTTGTACCATTAAAAAAATATATTTCCACAGATCATATATGGAGTACTAAAGGAACCACTCTCAAGCTATATACGGCCTATTTAAAACATCACTCAATGAAACTTAATTAGTGTTATGAATTTGTATACTTTTCATATAATTTAAGCTAAAGTATTACTCAACTTGAAAACTATTTTTTCCGCCTCATAAAGATGTTCTCGTTTTGAATTTTAGAAAATTTAAGAAAGGAATAATTTTGTGTTGACTTTTCAAAAATACCCTTGATATAATAGATAAAAATAAGATATGATGGTAGATTATTACTCCTTCCGTCCTAAAACATTCTTTTCGTTTTTTACAAGGTCTGACCAACTCATAAAGAGTAAATGATGGAGATAAATGGGCAAGGTGGCCACCTCACCAGGACCTATTTCTGTAGAGGGGCCCATATATTTGTGTGTGCGCGCGTGCATGCGTGCGTGTGTAAACAATCGTGATTTATAGTAAAGAAACAACTCTAAATATAATCCAACTATCACAAACTCTCGGTCGAGATAAATTCATTTATAACAATAAAAGAGTCTCGATTAGTAGAGTAATATATTAAGGTATGTAACTATAAATTACTAAGATTATGAATTTGACCCTTTATTACTCTTATTTCTATAATTTAATCATTTTTAAAAAGAATCAATTGATAGGCTTTACTTTATTACTCCGTATCACACACTTGCCCATTTTCTCTGTGTCGGCTAGGGTCCTTGGTTTTTCAAGGACGGCTCTCTAGTAAACACAAACAGATGGATTTAAAAAAAAATTTACTTAAATAGTACTAAAAAATAGTGACTTTATCAATTTAATACTATATGTTTTTATTTCTCAATATAGTACCACAAGTCATTATCAAATTATCATTGTTCAAGTAAATATCTACCGTCACTAGACATTGTTTAAACTAAATACCCACTATCACTATGTATTGTTTCCGAAACTAAGCATTATTCAAGTACTCCCTCCGTCCCGTAAAACATGGGAGTTTTGATTTTGAAGAGAGATTTAAGGGGTGTATATTTTGGTATTGAATTTCCAAAAATGTCCTTTGATGTGATGGGTAAAAGTATGATTTGATGGATAGATTATTAGTAAAAATGTATGATGTGATAGGTAGGGTATGAAAAAGTAAGGGGTAAAAGTGACTTTTTAATAGAAATGAGAAGTGTTTTTTGGGACGGATGAAAAAAGAAAGGAGAAAGGTTTTCAGGGACGGAGGGAGTATTATTTAACAAATACTCCCTCCGTCCCATAAAGTGTTACCCATTTTGACTAAAGTTGAAATTAAGAGAGAGATAATTTTGTATTGACTTTCCAAAAATACCCTTGATGTGATGGGTAAAAGTAGGATGTGATGTGTAGATTATTAGGAAAAAGGTATGATGTGATAGGTAGGGTTTCAAAAAGTAAAAGGTAAAAGTGGTTTTTTAATTAAAATGGGTAAGGGATTGTGGGACACAATTTTTTTGAAACGTGTAAATCTTTTTGGGACCGAGGGAGTAAAAAAGTTTAAGTACTATATTGAGAAATGATATACTCCCTCTGCCCTATAAAGTCATTCCCGTTTCAAAAAAATTGCGTCCCTTAAAATCATTCTCATTTCTATTAAAAAACTACTTTTACCCCTTACATTTTCACACACTACCTATCACATTATGTCTTTTTCCTAATAATCTATACATCACATCATACTTTTACTATTTAGAATGAATTTCATATCTTAAAATAGATTAGGGAAAATGAGGGGGGCATGCATGTAGGGCAGGTGGGGGTGGGGAGGGGAGGGGAGGGTTTTCTTTAAATGCATCATCCATCCCTCTCATAACTCATTCAACAAATTAAATTTCATTCCAAATATATGCGACCAGTTAAGTAGTGGGAAACAAAGAAGAAATTCAAAGGGAAAGCTTCTTCAATTCATCTAATATCTCTCTCCCCTTCTTTCTTCTTCTTCTTCTCTCTCTCTCTCTACTTAGCTATCCCTCCTGAATTTCTTCACAAGACAAACTCATCAAATACCACAAGTTATTACTATTAATTATTTATATAATATTTATATACCCCTAGCTAGCTAATTAATTACTGAACTGAGCTTATTTATAAATGATGAAGACACCAAACACAGTAGAAAAGGGACTTGTGAAAGAGATGAATGACCAAACAACAACCCAAGAAGAAGAAGATGATGAGCCCCTGCTGGGTCAAAGCAGAGGAGAAGAAGCGGTCAACGTTAATGGTGGCGGAAGCAGCAGCAGTAACGACAGTACGGTGGAAGAGAACCATAACGGGAAGAAGAAGAAGACGAAAGCCAATAGTAATAATAATAATAATAATAACTCAGGCTCGGTAAGGCAGTACGTCCGATCCAAAACCCCGAGGCTCCGCTGGACTCCGGACCTCCACCTTTGCTTTGTCCATGCCGTGCAACGCCTCGGAGGGCAAGAAAGTAATTTCACCATTTATCTCTCATCATATGCATATCTTTCTTAATACCCTCTTTGATTTGATGATTTATTTGCTATTTGTATTTATTAACAATTTCAAGGTTTGATTTTGGGTGTGTGTTTTTTTTATTTATTGTTGTTGTAGGAGCCACACCAAAGCTTGTTCTTCAGTTGATGAACATCAAAGGCCTTAGCATAGCTCATGTCAAGAGCCACCTCCAAGTATATATTTTAATTTTTTTTTAAAAAACCCCATCGATAATAATTATTGTATTTTTATTGATTTATATTTGCCTTAATTATATATTATTGTGATTAATTAATTTCCTTGTTTATGAACATCTTCCCAATTGTAGATGTATAGAAGTAAGAAGGCAGATGACCCATACCAAGGTACTAAATTTTTTTATCTTTTTAAAATAAAGATTTTAGGGTCAACATTATTTTTTATAACTTTAATCACACAAATTCTATTAATTTTTAATTAAAGAATACGTTTTGCAAATTTTATTATTTATGCGGAATAATAGCCCTAAAGTTTGTTAGGGTTTCATTTTCTCCTTCAATTCTTTTTTTTTTTTTTTGAAAATAATTTTGATGGATATTAATTTCTTCTTCTGATCATGTTCTTATTAAAATTATTATTATTAAGTTTGTGAAATTCTACTAACCATATAGGGAATATTATATTGAATTTATTAAATTATGAAAAAGAAAAAAAATGAATTAATTTTGATTTGGTGTAACAGTTACACCTGCAAACAACAGAAGGCTGCTTCTTGGAAATGGAGACCCTCACATGTTTAACTTCACCAATCTCCAAAGGCTTCAACCATTTTATCATTCTTCACCTGATCCCGCCGGTTTAAGGTACGATTTTTTAAAAAGAAAAAAAATCTGTCATTTTATAAAGAAATACCTCGTGTTCTAAAAAAAACTTTACTCACTTTTTTAGATGTTTTTAAAAAAAAAAAAAACACACTTTATGTTGATTCTTGAGGTTCAATTTATTTTTGGTCCATGTAAAATATGTGCTTTTTGTTTTTTATCCCTGTAAAATATTTTTTTGAATTGATTTTTTAATAGAAATGGAAAGAATTTTGTGGGACAAGTAGAAAATAAAGGGAAAAAAGTTTTTGGGATGGGTGAAATATTATATATATCCCCAGTTTCTAATTTATTTTCGGAATATAGCATAATAAAATTTGGAAATTAATGATGTAATTTGATGAAGAACACAACCTATGACATGAAAATTGTGTCTCAAGTAATAAAAAATGCAAAATTAAGATGTCAAATACGAAATAAATGTGTTATCTCAACAAATTAAACTAGACGTGTAAATTATGTTCAAAGACTATTCTCAAAATAAAAACTTTTATAAGGATGACTTAACAAAAGAATATTTTACAAGGACCAGAAATAAAAATCGTCTATTTTAGAGTGATAAAAAACATATTTAACCCTTATGTTGAAGTATCCTTTTTATGGTTTTTTGGAAAACGGTTTTACCGTTTATTTTTAGCAACTTGCAAAAGTTATTTAACGATAGCATTCAGTTTTAACATTTTTAAAATTAAACTGTACTATTACAAAAATTTCTCAAAATGATAATGCTAATTGGAACGTTGTTTCCAATTCCCGAACAAGGCGAAGAATGAACTTGTGACTCATGAGACTCTTCTTCTCATTTACCCCGTAGTACACAAATTCTAATCGTATAATCAGTATTTTTTTTATTATTCTACATTTTTCTTAATCTTTTTGAAGGTTAAATAGATAATTTTTTTCTTTGTAACGCATATATAGCATAGCCGATAACTTCAAATAAAAAAACATATTCACATTTTTAAATTTTATTTGGTATTGTCGTAGAAATTAAAATAAAAAGAGAAAGAAACTTGTAAAAGAAGAAAGAATTGAATGACATCAATTAATGCATGCACACTAGCCAGACACGAGAAAGGGGTTAGTTTAATTTAGTTGTTTTGTTTAATTCCAGCTCAAATGTACTTTTTGGTCCTATAGGGAGTTTGTTATAACTAATCCCTTGTAGCTTAATTTAAATATTTAGACCCCTTTTTTTCATGTTTATAAAGTACTTTTTGAAAATTTGAGATTCAGTAATGTAAAATTTGCACTAAATAGGACTAAAACATAATGACTTTCCTAATCTAAGACTTAAACTTTTTTATTCCCTAAATAGGACTTAATAATGTCTTCGTGGAAGGAATAATGCCCAGTAATGATGGACATTTACTTGAATAATGACTAATTAATAATGATCAAAGGTCCTACATTGGGAAATAAAAACATATGGTCCTATTTTGGGAAAGTCATTATGTTTTAGTCCTATTTAGGTAAATTACTCTTCAGTAAATCCATGGATATGCGTCCACTTTATTGAATTTGTTTAGAGTTAAAGTTTAATAAAATAGGAGGTATACATTTAGAATTTCTTAAAAAGTGTTGAGGGTTTTCATATTCTCGAAGATATAAAGGCCCTCTTTTGCAAAATCTCTTCCATTAGAAAATTAAAATAAAATGAAAAGAAATGATAAAAGGTGAAAATGAATAAAAAAATAAATAAAGAGATTAAAAAGGATCAAAAGAAAAAAAGCAAAAGAAAAAACGAAAAAAATAACGAGTAAAAAAAAGAAAAGAAAGAAAAAAAAATAAAAGAAAAAAGAGGAAAAAGAAAGGAGAGAGAGAAAGGGGAGTGGCTGAAAAAGAAAAAAAAATACTCCGTATGTAACACTTTTAGTCATTATTCAAGTAAATATTTGTCATTACAGGATATTATAGACATTATTAAGTGCTATTTAAGGAATAAAACAATTTAAGTACTATTTAGGGAAATGACTTAAGTTTTAGTTCTATTTAGTGCAAATATTTCTTTAAAGATACCACCTCAAATACAAAGATATGGAGGGATTGTATGGTCTTTTGTGACCATAAAAATAAACTTTATGATTAAATATGCTTTTGCCTTTTGGCCTGTAAAAAATGAGTAACTTTTGCTTTTAGTCTTATCCTCTTAAAATATTTTTTGATCAAACCATCCTTGTAAAATGCTAGTATTTTTTTTTTACATCTAGTCTTTGTTTCCAGTAACTTAGAATTAATCTGTTAATGTTTACATGAATGAAAAGTTAATCTCTTTGAACATAAAATATTTAAGAGAGTAGACAAAAAATTAAATTCGAGATGTTCTAGAGAATAAAAATAAATTCAACATTAACTCTAAATATAAAATTGATAATTAAATGACAATTTGTAAAAAGAAAAATCACAAGTACAACTTAATAAAAAATGTTTTTGATGGACAAAAAACTAAAACTACTTATTAGTATAGAAATATTTGCACTAAATAGCACTAAAACATAAGTGATTTCCTAATGTAGAACTTAAATTTTTTTATTTCATAAATAGCAATAAATAATGTTTAGAAAAAGGAATAATGTCCAGTAATAGTGAACATTTACTTAAATAATGACTAAAAATGCTATATTGGAAAATAAAACATACGAGTATAATGCTGTTTGGGGAAAGTCATTATGTTTTAGTGCTATTTAAATAATTTTTCATTATTATAAAGGGATCTGATACATGATTAAGAAATATTTATACTAAATAGCACAAAAACTTAAGTCATTTCTCTAAATAGCACTTAAATTGTTCAATTCCCTAAATATATAGTACTTCAATACTTCATAATGTTCATAATATCCAGTGAAAGCCAATATTTACTTGAATAATGACTAATGAATAATGACTAAAAGTGCTAGATTGTAGAAAAACACATGTAATGCTATTTAGAGAAAGTCATTATGTTTTTGCGTTATTTACGTAAATTCCCCACATAATTAATCCTAAATTTCATTAGAAAATTTGCAGCCAATGTTTGTTTCTCCCATTTAATCAGCAATGATGTTCCGTATTAAATATTGTTAATTTTTTTTCTTCTTCTCAGGTTTGATGAATCTCCGTGGCTTCGTCACCCTACTTCATCATCTCTTTTTAATAATAATAATAATAATAACCCTTATCTCGACGGCGCCGCCGTCTCCAACGTAATGATCCGTCACGGTCTTGGAAGAAACTACTACTTGAACGGCCGCCTTTCGGACTTTCCCATGATGACGTCACCAACACCATATCATTGTCCCGACCACCGCCGCCGCCACAAAACCCCCGGCGACAATACCGCGACAGTGCCGCCCCCGCCGCTCCCTTGCTTCCCGACGGCCATGAACAAACCCCGGATCTCGGAGGAAGTGACGGCGGCGCCACCCGGCAGCGCGAAGAGGAAGCCGGCGGCGGACTCCGACGTCAACCTTGATCTGAAGCTGTCCTTAAAGACGTCATCGACGGGCGGCAATAACGACGGCGAGAAGAGAAAGAGGGTGGGCGAGTACGATGACGGCACCCGCTTGTCCCTGTACCCTTTCTCCGCCGCCGCATCGCCGCCACCGTCACCGACAAGAAAAATGGGAACCGGCCGCAGTAGTAGTAGTAGTCTTGAACTGACGTTGTGAATGAGAAAAACGAAACGAAAATTACGGAGGAATAAAAGTTTAATTTGTGACTGACATTTTGAGTCCATATGTATTTGTAAGGGTACGTGTGTAAAGTCCACCCATCTTTAATTTGGTGGAGATACATATTTCTTATACGATCAATATATATAGAAATATTTGTATTAAATGGTACTAAATCTTGAGTTATTTCCTTAAATAACATACACTTAAACTGTTTTATTCTCTAAATACTACTCCCTTCGTCTCAAAAAAATTTACACGTTTCAAAAAAACCACGTCCCACAATTCCTTACTCATTTCTATTAAAAAACCACTTTTATCCCTTACTTTTTTAAGCCCTACCTATCACATCATACCTTTTTCCTAATAATCTACACATCACATCCTACTATACCCATCACATCAAGGTTATTTTTGGAAAGTCAACACAAAATTATCACTCCCTTAATTTCAACTTTAGTCAAAATGGGTAACAATTTATGGGACGGAGGGAGTACTTAATAATATTCAGAAGGAGAAATAATGTCCAGTGATGACAAACATTTGCCTGAGTAATGACTAATGGAAAATAACTAAACGTGTTACATTAGAAAAAACACATATAGTGCTATTTAGAAAATGTCAATATCTTTAAGTGTTATTTAAATAAATCTCTCATATATATATATATACTACTCCCTCCGTCCCAAAAAGATTTACACGTTTCAAAAAAATTGTATCCCACAATCCCTTACCCATTTCTATTAAAAAACCACTTTTACCCCTTACTTTTTCAAATCCTACCTATCACATCATACCTTTTTCCTAATAATCTACACATCACATCCTACTTTTATCCATCACATCAAGGGTATTTTTGGAAAGTCAACACAAAATTATCCCTCCCTTCATTTCAACTTTAGTCAAAATGGGTAACACTTTATGGGACGGAGGGAGTAGTTTATAAGACCGTTCTTCTCGAGTTATTCTTTTTTACTTACTCCGTATTATTTATTTATATTAATATAAAATTAGAAAAATAGTGAATATGTATTTATAATTACAGTCAGAGTAATTTTGATGAGTAAACGTGAATTTTAATGTGCGACAATATTTCGACGATATATAGATGGATATCAATAGAGGCATTGTCATGGATATATATTGAATGAGGTGACGGGGAATTTAAAACTACGATGATCATTAATATTGAGATTGATAGATAATTGTGATAATGTGACAAGAGTTAGAGAGCATTTACAATACTCGGTATGTAATCTTTTAATTTAAAGACTAGAAAGACTTAATATTTGGTGTGCAGACCCTAGGGCTTAATGTAACCAACTCATGTAATCGATCTGATCCAACCCACCATGTTGGATCGGGTCATAACTAAACCATACAACCATAACTTCCATGCTTTAATTCCTAAATGGATGAGAAGTACCCGCATGTGTAGCTCAAATGTGAGAGTTTTATTATTTGTAATAGCTCGTTATGCACACTGGACACATGACTACCTATCTAAAAACCAGATTGAGATTATACCATAGTTTTAAAAACCGGACCGGACCGGCCGGTTCGGACCGTGAACCGGCGAACCGGTGGTCCAACCGGTCCGGTCCGGCCCATTGGACCGTAATGCGCTTCGAACCGGTCCGAACAGGTGTGAACCGGTAAGAACCGGCCGATCGGACCGGTTCGACCAGTTTTTTTTTTTTTTTTTTTTACAATTTTTTCCCAAAAGTTCACTCCATGGAGGTTTGAACCCAAGACCTCCTAGCTGTTTGGTTAAGTTCCTAACCATCAAACTAACGGTGTTTGTTGTTTCAAATTCATATAATTTTTTTAATATTTCATAATTAATAAAAAGATTGTATAAAAATTACTCTTCAATTTTAAAAATATAATACGTAGTATTATATGTTATGAGTCAAACACAAAATCATTGATATATTTTTAATAAAATTTTAATATTATTTTTAACATGTAAATTTCATCTTTTAATTTAGTAAAATAACTCAACTATGTTAATATAATTTTAGTCCAATATTATAAATTACTTTCTTTATGTATTTATATATGAGAATGTGTGTGTGTGTGTATATATATATTTATATATATATATATTTATATTTATATTTATATTTATATTTATATTTATATTTATATTTATATTTATATTTATATAATTTTTAAATATGTTTAAACCACCGGTTCGACCAGTTGAACCACTGGTTCGACCAGTGAACCAGTACCTTGACCGGTTCGGTCCCCGGTCCGGTTCTCAAAACTATGGATTATACCATGATTTATCTTCTCACAATCCTATCGGGCAGGGTGTAGGGGTGCTAGAAGTGGGCGTTCCACACCTAAATGGACAAGACGCTGACCCAAGACAAAGCCGGCCACTCGCAAGCCCAAATGACACCTAAAATGTCAATTCTCCTCGATTGTTATAATCAGGATAAGGATACCTTAAATTTTGGGCTATCATCTGTTTCTTCGGCGGACTTAAACACACTCCATCGTTTGGGCTTTTGTTTAGTTTTGACCATATTTTTTAGAACCGGAGCGGTGATCGAACCGATCAAGGTACTGGTTCACTGGTTTACTGGTCGAACCAGTGGTTCAACTGGTCGAACTGGTGGTTTAAACATATTTAAAAATTATATAAATAAATAAATATATATATATATATATGTGTGTGTGTGAGTGTGTGTGTGTGAACATGTATATGTATATATATTTACACACACATACATACATACATATAGACACACACACATTCTCATTTATAAATATCTAAAGAAAGTAATTTATAACATTTAAATAATATTATATTAATATACTTGTGTTATTTTATAAAATTAAAAAATAAAATTTACATATTAAAAAAATATAAAAGAATTTTAAATGTTGATTTTATTTTTTTCAAATAAGTTGTTTAATATTAAAAAAACAAAATCTTTGCATGATTTGCATTTTGTAATAGTATCAATAATACTCCGTATCAATGATTTTGTGTTTGACTCATAGCTATATAATATTATATTTATAAATTTGAAAAAGAATTTATATACAATCTTTTTTGTAATTATGAAATATTATAAAAGATTATGTGAACTTGTAACAAAAAGCATTATTGGTTGGATGGTTAGAAATTCAACCAAACATATAAAAGGTCTTGGGTTCAAACCCCTATGGATACATGTTTTGAAAAAAATCAGCAAAAAAAAAAAGGGCGGACCGGTCCGACCGGCCGGTTCTTACCGGTTTAAACCGGTTCGGGCCGGTTTGATGCAGATTACGGTCCAATGGGCCGGACCGGACCGGTTGGACCACCGGTTCGTCGGTTCACGGTCCGAACCGGCCGGTCCGGTCCGGTTTTTAAAACTATGGTTTTGACCTCATAAACCTTGCATAATTGGACTTAGGCCCCCTTCCGTTCAACTTATTTTTTCTTATTTTTCTTATTCTTATTAAAATTAGATCAGATCAGACCAGATCAGATGAGATCAGGTCGAATCAGATCAGATCAAGTCAGATCGAATCAGATCAGATCCAATCAGATCAGATCAGATTAGGACTTATTAAAATCAGATCCCATCAAAAATTATTATTATTATTATTATTATTATTATTATTATTATTCTTCTTCTTCTTAAAAATGAAAAAGAATAAACTTTAGAAATAGGTTAAATAGAAAACTGAGAATGTAATCCTTAATTATTAGACGTCGGAAAAATTAGTTTTAAAATACATTGACAATGTCAATCTAATCCTACTTTTAAAATATATTTTTATTTTTACTTGTAATTTGAGTTTCTAAAGTTTTGATCTTTTATAAGGATGAGATATTTTAATAAAAATACCATCTCTTCTATATATTGATTATCTAAATTTAATTACTTTTTCATGTATATCTAAATTAAATATTTATTCTAATGTATATATGAAGTAATTATTAAAATATTAAATTAATATTCTAATTTCACGAAATAATAATCATAAAATAAAAAATATTATTACATTATAATATGAATGATTGTTCTAATATATGAATAAACTATTTTTATTTTATTAAAAAATAATCATTAAATAAAAAATATTGATTATATTATAATATGAATTATCATTACAATTTTCAAACGTTATCATAAAGTCAAATCAAATTATTGATTTGAAATTTTAAATTAAATCATAATTAATCAGATCAGAACAGACCATATCAGATCAGAACAGACAAGATCAGATCAGATCCAATCAGATCAGATCTAATCAAATCTGATCAGATCAGATCCACTCAGATCAGATCAGATCAGAACTTATTAAAATCAGATCAGATCAGAAAAAATAAGTTGAACGGAACAGAGCCTTAGACTTCTTAGTTAATGTTCCTTTTAGTCTCTTTAAGCATTTTTTTCAAATTCAAAAAAGGATACCACACCTTACTTTTTAAAAATTAGAGAAATTTTTTTATTTATGTATTTTCATTTATAATTTGATCAAATAAATTATTTTTTTGGAATCTTGTTCTCCAGAAATTTTGTTGTGGTTTTTAAACATATAATTATTTTATTCATTTTTATATCAATTTTTTAATAAAAAAATTTTGAAAAACTAAAAACTTTACATCGTTTTGTTTAATGTGGCCTAACATTCTTTTTCAAACTGAGGAAGTATGTAAGTTGAAAAATGGAAGCACCCTTTCACTCATAGTTTAGCTAGGGAAAATATTACCACGAACTAGACCCAATTGATCGATTCAATCCGTCGAACTAGACCCAATTGATCGATTCAATCCGTTCCAGTGAATTCATTTAGTTTGACGAATCTTAATGAACAATCATTAAAAATTTGTATTGAATATTGATATAATAAAATAAATTTTTTAAAAACTCTTTAGAAGACAAATATAATAAAATTATATTTATATTATTATACATTTTTAGCAAATTTTCTCAAAAAAGTCCTTTTTATTGATATGTTTTTCTCAAACTAATCCTCAATAAACAATAATTACTTGTGCGATCCTTTATAATTTAGATTTATTCCTAAATAGTCATCTCTCAATGCCAGTTAAATAGAATATATTTTAGTATTTTCTATTATCTAGACTTAAAGTATGTTCTTGAAATACTTCTTTACAATTAAGTGTTTTTTGAAAATGATAATTTCTAAGTAAGTATTTTTTTAAATGGACTCCATGAACCGACTCGAGGTGGACCCATTTTTCTAGCATCCACTCACTTAATTTGAAAGAAACGTTTTGATGATTTATTCATAGTTTAGATGATGAAAAATATGATCTGTTTAATTGTCATTTAATAGAGATTTTTTATAGAAAATTATTTAGGGAACATATTTCAATTACAAAAGACCATTTTGGTAATGATCTTGAGGATTAATTTAAAAACACTTTTTTTAAAGGATCATTTTAAGAGTTGACTCTTACATTTAATGTTAATTTTACTCATCCGTCCACAAATAAACTTCTAATTGCGCTTTACGATGTTTGACTGAAGTTATTTTCAAATCATTTTATATGAAAAATGGTATAAAATTTAAAAATAAAAATTACATATTAAAAAACTACATCAAAAGATCTACAAAACTAGAGTTGACATAACTATATTATTTTATCAAATGGGTAAAAAAAATAGACGAACAGAGTGAATAAAGTTTGACCATATGAATAGTAAACGAAAAATTTATTTATGGAGGGAGGGGTATTTAATACTCAGTAGATTGGATATTCCCATGTACGAATAGTCTTAGACTAGATTCCGAGTATATCCGTTGGGGTGTGTTCCAATTTCCAACGGTTGAGGAAAGCGGAGGCCAAAATGAAGGCCAGTAGATAAACGTTTCCCACCATTTAAGTACTGTGCCTTCCCCACCGCCCAATTCTGGCATCTCCGCCGCTTTCCTGAAGACACTTCGCCGGCCACCTTCCTCCTCCGTCGTCCCCAACCGCTCCAATCGTCAGAGGAAATAGAGAAGAGAAACAGTGCTCCTGTTTTTCTCTCCAATGGCCCCCGCACTTCCAATGCCCCCTCAAAGCAGCAATATCTTCGTCTCCAACCCTAACTCATCCCTTTCAGCAGTCTCTTCCAATGCCCCTTTCTTCCTCAACTCGTTGAGCTCCTTCAATTGCGCTGCTCGCCGCCTGAGCTCCTCCACTGTCTTCTCCTCGCCGGGGAAATCTTCTGTCCAATCGTATCCGCTGCGGCCTCGGCTTATTCCCGCTCTGCGGGTGTCAATTGCTCCGGCAGAGTACGTCCCTCCATCTCCGAACTTCGATTTCCGCAAGGAAATCCCCAAACTGAAGGGGTTGAAGTCCAAGCTTCGCAATTGCTCGAATTTGGAAGATAAGCTGAGAACTCTTGACTCGGATTCTAGGGTGCGATCGTTCTTCAATGCTGGGTTTGGCAGGCTAATGGGCGAGCTGAATTTGGACAAATACGAATTGTTTTTGCTCAAGTGTTTAGTGGCTGCTGGGCAGGAGCATGTGTTGGGGGAATTGGGCGGCGAGTTTGTCTCCAAACGGAGTTCTCTCAAGACGGCTCTATATGCTCTGGCCGATATGATTGAGAAATGGGAAACTAGTGGAGCTAATGATTGTGACCGCCTCCATGGTAGGGTGGGATTTGGACTTGCAGAAGAAGAGGTTAAGGCATTGAGGTTGTTGCTCAAGTCTCTTGGTGAGATTGAACAATTTTATGACTGCATTGGGGGAATTATCGGGTAGGTCTTCTTCTACTAGCGATTGCAGTTTCATCACTATATTTAACTCTATCCTTTGCTCACTTCAGTCTAAATTTTATATGTATGTACCAGTTTCATTGTTCACTATATATAATTCTATCATCTGCATTGGGATATCCCATATGTTTTGAACAAGTTCATTTGCTAAGCATGTAATTGCCAAAATGGAAATTGCAATAGGGTGGACTGGAATCGGAATACGTTATTTAAATATAAGCATATTAAATTATTTAAGTAAACGAAGATAAATGATTTGATATTCAGTGCTATACTGATATTCATAGGCATATCCAGTTGGATCCTGTATATTTTCTGATTTTTCATTACCAGCCACTAATATAAGCAGTCAGTTTCCTGTTTATTACAAGGGTTTTTTTTTTTTGAACAAATGGCCAGTAGCATGTAAAGCATGTTCCAACCTTCATTTTGCAATTAGAAAGTTTGCATCCACCATTTCATTTTCGGTTTTGATTTTTTTTGATGAACTGCCACAGAATTCTACATGTTTCACAAGCTAATCATATGCAGTAATTTTCTAGGGATATGCAGATTATAAGCTGAAACGACATATTGAATTATGGATTGCAGATATCAGATAATGGTCCTTGATCTTCTTGTTCAGTCCACTTTTGAAAGACAAACCAGCGGTTGGTCCACCCACACGTGTCAGTCATTGAAATGCGAGAGTTTAGAAATTCATCCTCCTCGTGCACTCGATCTTTCTCAAGATGTAGAATATGCATCTCAAGCAGCTCTTTGGGGATTAGAGGTTAGTTAATGGAATAAACTAATTCATGTTTGTTTGTTTTTAATTATAAATGAAGTTTGTATTACTCCGCATTAATCTATTCAGGCTTTGCCTGTCTTGGGAGAAATTTACCCTCTTGGAGGCTCAGGAGACCGGCTTGGCTTGGTTGACCCTGATACAGGTGAATGTCTCCCTGCTGCAATGCTTCCTTTCTGTGGACGTACACTTTTGGAAGGCCTAATTAGAGATCTTCAGGTGAGGGAAACCATTCCTGGTAAAACTTGGAAACATATAATGGCACTGATTTTAACTGAAAACCACAATTATTTACTAAAATGATGTCATCCTTTAACTAATGCAAGGCCAGAGAGTTCCTGTATTATAAGGTGTACGGAAATGAGTGCATCATTCCTGTCGCAATAATGACAAGTTCTGCCAAGAACAATCATGAACGTATTCTGCGCCTGTGTGAAAGCCATAGCTGGTTTGGAAGAGGGAGGTCTAATTTTATACTTTTTGAACAGGTTTTGAGATTTTTTTTGGATTTTTTGTTTTTCTTCTTACAAAATGTGATTGTGCAACTAGTAATATAATATACTCCATATCAATTTCTAGCCTCTTGTTCCAGCTGTTAGTGCCAAAGATGGGAAGTGGCTAGCTTCTAGATCTTTTATGCCAGTATGCAAGCCTGGCGGTCATGGTGTGATATGGAAACTTGCTTACGACAAAGGTGTGTTCCAGTGGTTTCGCGATCATGGAAGGAAAGGGGCAACTGTCCGACAAGTCAGGTTACCTTCATCTTATATCTTTTACGAGTTTAACTGTCTTGAATGGTGAAACTGTTTGCAATGAGACTTAGATGTTGGTTTTGATGAATTTCCAGTAATGTTGTGGCGGCTACAGATTTGACGCTTTTGGCATTGGCAGGAATTGGTTTGCACAGTGCAAAGGTAAGATATAAAATCTTCAGCATTTATTTCAAGGTACTCCATTGGGGTTTATAGGGTGGCAGTGACTGCCAGGATAGTTTGATGTCTGAATTTAATTCTTGGAGCCTCAAATGGAAACTTTAAGCAAACTCAAGTAAAAACTCACCCACGGGGGGGGGGGGGGGGNAGAAATATGGAATTTTGTTGCCCATTGGCTTGACAGTTAATTGTTGGTTTAGGGCATAGAAGATGTTATAAGACTATGTCATCAGTTTCTGGAATGAATTAATAAATAACTTTTTTTCAGAAATTTCCTAGTAGGGGTAAGGTCTGTCTATATGCAGACTCCTCAGACCCTAATTATGTGGGATTGTACTGGGTTTGTTTGTTGGTTATTGTTTTAGAAATTGGGCTTTGCATCCTGTAAGCAAAGTACTGGAGCCACTGAAGGAATAAATGTTTTAATTGAGAGGAAGAGCCTCAATGGTAATTGGATATATGGCCTATCTTGTATCGAATATACCGAGTTTGACAAGTTTGGAATCGAGGACGAGCCTCTTCCATCTAATAGGTATTCCTTTCTCCCATTTTTAACCTTGCTTTGCTGAAGGTTTAGGAATGCCTTGAATTTTTATATTTTTCCTTCTGTTAAGTTTGCAGGCCGAGTTTCCTGCTAATACAAATATTATGTATGTTGATTTACCATCTGCCGAGGTTGTTGGATCATGTAAAGATGAGAAATGTTTGCCAGGGATGGTTCTCAATATGAAGAAACCAGTAACTTACAAGGATCAGTTCGGAATTAGTCATAGGTACTTATTCTGATTTTCATGGTTCTTTTGACATCAGTTTGGTTGGATAAATTCATCACTGTAGTTTTATGCACAGAACTTATTACTTTACAATTAAATATTCACGTCACAATAATTTTCTTTGTGCTTTGAAAGTATATATGTCGCTCCATTATCTTTATTGAGCCATGTTCTCTAGGACTTAATTCTTCTAGCAGACCTAATACTCCAAACTCTAGAAAAATCAAGTCTCTAAGAATGAGTCCTTTGTCATTAGATTACCTGCAATACTAATTTAGCTTCTCATTGGACTGTTCTGTTGCTATTTTATATTTATGCGTACACATACACTTTTCATGCTTTTGTCATCCAAGTTGTTACTATAAAAGTATGAAGTCATAATAATATTTTTTCTTTGACATTAAATTGCTCTAGTGTCCCTGGCGGTCGCCTGGAGCACACAATGCAAAACATTGCTGATAATTTCACCACTGTATGTCCATCGCGATGTTATGAAAGTGTAGAAGGTAAGAATAGTGAAAATTCTGATAAAATGTTATTCAACGTTTGGATGTAAAATTGACGCGTACTACTTTGTCCACTTGGCAGATAGACTGGATACTTTTATGGTATATAATGAAAGAAAGAAGGTTACATCATCCGCTAAGAAGAAAAGGACACATGCTGCCAAGTCTCTACGCCAGGTTTGTTTTTTATAATTTAAACATAGCTGTCTCTCTATATCTTGATACTCGTGCTTCTGCCAGACATTGAGATTATCACGGGCCATGGAAATGGTTCTCCACTACTAGATTACACCTTCCAAATCTAAGACTCCAATCTCTACATTAAAAATATATCAATGTATCCCACCTCTTTTTAATGTGATATGCATCCATTAATATGTGCATATTCTTGTTTTTCAAGCTTAAGACTCCAAACTCCACACTATAGACTTAAGGCTTGAGATGCAAGATTATAGTAGAGAGTAGAAAGCAAGTCTTGCAGATTAAGTCCAGAAGTTGTATGATGAATTTAAAAAAAATAGTCATACTTAAAACTAATATTGTTAATTTCTAAAAAGTTCAACAAAAAACAGAAAACCACTTGAGGTTAGGTTTTAAGAGTCGCGTTTTTATTTAGCTTTCATAACGAGACCTTAGTTTGGAACTTGTCTTTCTTTGAAGCTCCACATGCCTCTTTTCTTGATTTACCTTTCAAGTGGACAATCTTTATCTTTGGCTGATGATTGACAATCACTCTCTCTGTCCCCATTTAATTTCTTACTTGTTTTCTACACAAAATTTTAGAGGTGAAATTATCATGTTGAAATTTGTAAAGAGGAGAGAGAACCAAACAATTCTTTCTTTAAAAGGGAGCGAGAAGATTAATTAGGGACATTTAAAAATTAAAAGTATGGAGAAAAAAAGGGATAAAAGGAGTATATGACAATATTTGGAGCTAGATCAATTTCTTACTTTGTGCTCAATCAATTAGCTTTGATGTTGTAATTATACCTTGGTGTTGAAACTCTTTTTGTAGTACTCCCTCCATCCCATAAAATTAATTTCTTAACAGTTTATTTTTCTCAGAGTTGAAGAAGTGTTGAAAAGTAAAGTGTATGGGTAGAATTTGTTCAGATGAGATAGAAGTAAAGCGAGTCACATATTCATTACTCAGTACTGAAAGAGGAATTAAAGTGCAAAGTTTTATTTGGTACTTCTGGAATAGAAGAGTGTAAAGAATTTTATGGGATGGATGGTGTATTATTTATTATTTGTGGTCACTTTTAGATTCCCGCATTCTGATAACTCAATTCTTCCAATAGACGCTTAACAGGAAAAGTGTTTACTGCAGACTCCAGATGGTGCACTTCTGGATATGATGCGCAATGCCTATGATATTTTCTCCCAATGTGGGATAAGCATTCCACAGGTATATCTAGAATTTCAGTGCCGAATGTATTCAAATTGTATTTGCTTCAGTTTTTCATAACTCATTTGTTATATTGCAGTATGTCCCCTTCATTTTATTGCTTTTTTCTTGGAACACAAGTTTATTATCTTGTGTTGCTGTGTATAGATTGAAGGTGATGATAAGTACGTGGATTCTGGACCACCATTTCTTATCCTTCTTCATCCTGCTTTGGGGCCTCTTTGGGAAGTTATTAGACAAAAAGTAAGTCACAATACTATGTATGAGTCGATGACCTCTACTAAATATGGCCAACTCTTCACGTTTTTTTCTTGTGCTTTCATTATTACAACAACAACCCAATTGGATCCCACAAGAGTCTGGGAGGGTGTGTGTATGCAGACAAAAATAATAAAAGATTATAATAGTCATAGAAGATCTCATAAGTTGCATGAAAAGCAGAGAAAGCATAGATAAAACCCAAAGCACACAAAGGCAAAGGAAAAACTATGTTAACAAAAAGTACTCCAAACAGAGAGCACCAAGCTTATAAGGCATACAAAGCACACAACCAGTCCAGAAAACTACCACCTAACCCAATGTGCCTACCCAAGTACCCTACTACTCTAATCTTAGCTCTCCAAATGCTCTTATCTAAGTTCATATCCTCAGTAAGGACAAAAAGTCTTAAGTCTTGTCTAATAACCTCCTTCCTTTAATTGCATTTTCACTTTATTTATCAGTTTCACGGGGGTTCCATTTCTGAAGGTTCAGAGTTACAGATAGAGGTTTCTGAGTTTTATTGGAAAGATGTCCAGGTCAGAAACTAGTTCAGTGACTCTGCATGCTTGTGAATGTCTTGTGGCTAATCTCTTTCACTTTTCAGCTCAATGGAAGTTTGATTATTTTGGCCGAGAATGTTATGGGTTCAACTACCATAGATGCAAATGGTGAAGCTTTACTACAATATGGAAGGAGGTATCCTACAACCCATGAACATGGTAGTTGTGATTAGAAGGGCGCGTGGAGACAGGGCTATGGAGATTTAGTCCATATCATGATAAATGAAATGTGTCTAAAGACCGTATATAAGGCCATTGAAGTGTTGCAAGTTACAGATTATGTTTTTTTTGTATAAGGCCATTTAAGTTAATCTTTCATACTTAAAAATTAAAATATATAATCCCTCTCTCATGCAATTAAGTTCCCAGTTTGAATACCACACATATTTAGGCTACACTTTTTGCCATTGACTTTCCAACTTTGCTCATACTATTTTATTCTTTAAAACTGTCTTTTATAGAAATAAGAACTTAATTTTTGTACACCTGTAAAAAGAAAGTGAGAATTATGAGGATGGAGTATCAAGATATAGACTAACCCATCCACATGTCTCCATTCAAAAACACTCAGAAGATATTTTTTGGCAGGTGTAGCAGATGCAAGCTCAAGAATGTCAAGGTTCTTAATGATGGCATTGATTGGAATTCAAGAGACAACTTGTACTGGAAGCACGATGTGCAACGATTTGAGGCTGTGAAGATCATACTGCATGGAAATGCAGAGTTTGAAGCAGTGGATGTTATTCTACAGGTGAAATTGACTTGAAATAGAGGGAAGGTTATTATGGGTATTATGGATGTTCTTTTTTCCTAATTTAATTTGATGGCGTCAAGTCCGTCAACTTCCCTTTAAAGCTCAAGCTTATGGGAATCAGAAAAGGATGCATACTCTAACATGTCTCCTCATGTGCATGTAAGATTTGTTTTTGCTCAAACCTTAAACGTCAATATTAATTGTTTAAAAACTACAAAATTGGGTGGTGGTGAGGTTCAAACTTGTGACTTTTTGGTCAACATGTATTTGATGCCATGTAAAAGAACCAACTCAATCAAAAGCTCAATATTGTGGTTTAGGGCTCGGGAAAGGATTTATACGCTAACACTTAAACTTTCTACTTAGCTCTAGTTTGGGAGAGTCAAAATCTGATGCCTTATGTTGTGCTTTCTTATGCAGGGCAACCATGTATTTGATGTCCCAGATGGCTACAAAATGAAGATCACATCTGGAAATTCAGGTATAAACACAAGATTCACATATATTGTGAGAGAAAGTTCTAATTTTTGACATCCTTTTTAGGAAAAAAAATAAAAATATGGTTCATCACTAGTAAATAGCGTGGCTGAAACTATATAATTTGGTAATCATGAAAAATTGGTTCAGGTTTAGAAGTTGAACTTAATGCCATTGCAAAGACATCAATGGATTGTGGAACCTGGTTTTGGAGTTATAAGAGAATGGGCACACACATTCAATTGGAACTAGTGGAGTTGTAGGGCACATATAACCAACCGGCTACGTACATTCGTGAATCGTGGTTCATGAATGGGACCGGACGACTTGCTGGATGATTGTATGGTTGAACTCAAGTTCAACCTTCCCAACCATCTCAACATTCTGTAATAATTATAATAATTATAATAATAATACGGAGTAATACAATAAACGAAGTGTGTGCTAAGTTAATATTATTAGTGTTAAGTTAATATTATTAGTGTTTAATTTCTTAAAAATTGTGTGTGTGTGTGTGTGTGCGTGTGTGTGTGTGTGTGCGTGTGTGCATGTGTGCATGTGTGCGTGCGTGTGTGCATGTGTGCATGTGTGCGTGCGTGTGTGTGTGAAGTGGAAGCAGAACCAGATCAGTGAGATTTGAGCAGAACAAGGGCATATCTGTAATTATACCAGCCAAAATGTCATCATACTGTTTTGAATGGATTGTCTAGGGATTTCAATGGCAATTAGTTAAGAAGTCATCCTAGTGTTTATTATTTTTCCTTTTCTTAATTAATTAACACTATGTTTGGTTCAAGAATTTTGGAAGAAAAAGAAAAAATAATAATTTTCTCTCATTTTTCTCACCAAAATGAGAGGAATTTGGTTTTTCCTTCACTTAGTACATTTGTCTTCTCGTTTTCTTTTGTTTCCACTTTTCCTTTCCAACCAAACATGAAAAACTGTTTTCTATTTCATTTTTTTCCTTTTTCCTTTCAAATTTCTTGAACCAAACATGGCGTAAATGTTACCTCCTCTTGTACTCTTACTCCGTATTTAAGAAGATATTTTAGCATTTCTTAAAGTGGAGTCTTTTTTATACGGAGTACTATTAATTCCATTATAATGTAGTTCTATTAATACATACTTCATTCGTCTCAAATTAAATTGCTTGTTTATTATCATAGAATTAAATTTTATTCACTTTTTTCTATTTACGTTAGTCATTTGATAAAATAATATAGTGATGTCACTACTAGTTTTATAGATGTTTTGATGTAATTTTTAATTATGTACTCCGTAACTTTTATTTTTTTAAATTCTACATCGTTTTCATATAAAATGATTTGAAAATAAATTCAGCCAAACATTATAACTCGAAACAGTAAATTTAAATTGGGATAGAGGGAGTTATTTTTAACTTAGTGAAAGAGTTAGCATTTTTGCTGTAATTTGATCTTGGATAGGTTTCCGGTTTCCCATACTCAATTCTTGGTATTGATCTTTCTGCCATTCAAGCTAAGATAGAAACTCATTAAATTGGAGTCTTATTTTGCCAACCTTTTGGGTTTCATTTTTGTAGTTACTTTTCTAAATAACTTAAAGTATTATCGTTTTAGTTTTCTAATTAGCGCGTGAACAACAAACACGAAGAAAATAATGAGATCTCATCCAGGTCAGTACTATTTGCTTGTTGGCTTTTGGTTTTTAGTTCATTATAGGTTAGTTTTGTGATCAATATGATGGTGGAATGATGTTTGTTGATGACCATTGATGAAATCTTGGCTTTTCATTTGTGTTTTTTGCTTATAACTCCTACCATTATTATTTTCTCACAAATTTGTCTATGCAATGTCTGCATTGAAACCCAGTTCACTTAGATCTAAATTATTAAGTGGGTTATTCATGGACATGATTTTAGATATTTGACATAGAAAAATGATTTGAAGAGAGTTTATATTATATTCAAGAGAGCTAATTTTCCGGCGTGTACTGAGGAGTCCTTGCACATGGGAGTTCATCCTTTTTTTCTTCCGTTTAAGTGTATTTGCCATATTTGACTTCTTCAAGTCAAATTGGATAAATTTAATTTGGGTTTCATTTAAACGAAAACTATAATGTATATTGGTATGATTACGAGTTATTAGATTTATCTCTATGAAAATTTATAAATTTTGATGCATTATGTTACGAAATAATATGCAATATACATTTAGAATAATTGATACTCAAAATTTATTTATTTTTAATTTAAAAAAAATCAAACTACACAAATATCATACGAGGGATGTAGTTAATAATACTCATGAGACCCAAATGAATGTTAATGTCTCCCACCTAATATTGATTTTATTAATATTTGTGGGACCTGAAAATATATTTTGGTCCCCATTCAATTATTATTCATCCCATAAAATGCAAAGTGTGAAAGAGAGGGGAGTCCATTTTGCACATTCTCCGCGAAAAAAATACTTTCTCTACATACTTATTTACTAAACATTTTCGTGCATGATTAATTTATTAATTTTCATTACTAGTGCAGTGACAATAATATTGAGTTTGTCAAGTCAATGTTTCAGTGTAATAATATCTCTGTCCTTGAATATTTTTCTTATTTTGATATTTTTATCACGCAATAATACTTTTGTACTTCAAATTGTGAGAAAAATATATTAAATTACTCCGTATAATATAAACTTAATATAATTAAGTTCATCTTAGGATAAAGCTTTTATATATGAAACTTTTATAACATTTATTAATTTAAACATACTTAAGTTATATATGATCAAATTAAAGAATATTGTTCTTTAATTAAAAAAGGGCAAAGTAGAGAGAGTTTTAAGAAGAGGGAGCATAATCTATCAACTTCGAATAAGACAATTTTGTTTGGTACATGAACTATTACAATTGAAGAAGAAACAAAAAACAAAAAAATCAACAATTTATAAAAATGACAACTATGCCACTTGCGAGTTCTTGTAAAACAGATTATTAGTGGATCAACCAATTGTTTGAAACTCGAATCTTTTTTGTTTATTAATAGTGTAGTAGAGCTGTTAACCCCTTTCCCAAAACAAGTGATTGGTTGGCCTCAATTATTATTACTACTATTATTAGTAATATTATTATTATTATTAATATTATTATTACATACGGAGTAGTATTTTAAATTATTATATTCGATCTACCAGATCTTTATTACGCATATGTATCCAAATATATCCAATCAATATTTGATTCTTTCAATAAACATATCAATCTCTTTAATTAAACTTTTTATGCATCATTTCATATTTTTTTTTAAAAAGATAATCTCTAAGAATAGTATAGTTTGAAAGCAAACTCTTTTGTAGTATCACGAACATGGATTTTCATTTTATACGTAGTAGTATTTATTTATTTAAAATTTTGTTTAATTTATACTGGAGTATTTAATAGTTACACAAGTCAAATTAGAACAATAATTTTAAGATGAAAGGAGTAGTATATTTGAAGTGGATGATATGTATGTGAATCTTAAGTGTGTCTAATCGAGAGATTTTGCGTAATGCCAAGTTGATGTCATTGCAATTTTGATGCCATTAACACAATCTTTATTGAGACCATCATACATGCTAGTTTGTTTGTTCCAAAATAAATTAAACTTTTAAATTACATCTAAAATTTTGTAATTTTAAAAATGATTTTACTACTAAATTGGCACGGAAATAAAGAATAAAATTTACATATTCAAAAGTTACTTAAAATATTTTATAAAATAAAATGTAACAAGAATATTTTATTTTATCAAACAGTTAATGTAAACATCCAAACAAACATAATTTATCAAGAGAGCATAACGGTAAAGAAATAAATTATTTTAGGATGAAGAGAATATAAATTATTTTAGCATGTTTTCGTCAAATGTGATTAATTTTGTTTTGGACTTATTAATATTTGATCGGATTTTTTTAATTTAATTTGATTTTTTTGGTTAAAAAATAAACAGAGAAATCAAGTCTAATTATTGTTTTAATTAGTTACGGACCATAATGGGATTTTTGTAATCGATCGAATTCAGCAAAAGTTCAATTTAAACAATTAGTTGGAGGTTTAGAAATTTTTTTATGCTCTAACAAAGAAAATAAAATAAAATTACTTTGCTCAAATTTATTTATATATGATAAAAATAATACTTAATCCTTCCTCTTGATGGAGCCCAAAAATATTTGTCAACATAATAAATTTTATGTTTTCGTGATACAGAGTCAAAATTGAACAAAAAACAATAATTTTATTAGGCCCATAGCCCAGTGGTTTTGAAATAACACGGAGTTTTCGTTGAACATCGGTAAGTTAATACTATATCGGAGTATTCGTTCACTTTTGATTTTTGAAATTGTTCATCTAAACACTTTGACTCATCAAATTCTCTCAATATGTAAATCTAAATATAGGCATGTGTAATCTTGTTTGATTATATTCGTCTTAAACCATACCATTATTAATATATAATTTCTATAATTTTTTAATATACAAATTACAATATAAAATGTATTAAAAGTTGCACTGGATGGTGTGTATAAATGAAAGTGGACAAATACTCTGGGACAGATGGAGTATTCCATAATTCACATGAGAGGGTTTCCTTGACACTCGTCAACGGCGACATTAGCGATGTCATTGCGTTTTTCAGTCCTCTAATCAGAAAATTATTGATTGCTACCCTTTAACCCACTACCTAAAAACCCCTAACCCCACCTTAGCCCCCCTATGCTCCCATCCCAATCTTGTTCTAAGCTCCTTCCAAATGTGTGATTTTTATGCAATTCTTTGTTCTTTTGAAATTATTTTATTTACAAATTGGTATGTCAATAAAAAATAAAAATTACATATTAAAAAATTTCTTCGAAAGTTCTACAAAACGAGATATGACAAAAATATTTTATTTTTTCAAATATTCAATGAAAGCACACAAATAAACAAAAGCTATCGAAAAATATAAAAAAAGATCGTAATTTATTCCGGTACGGAAAAGTAAAATATATTCTCTTCCTCCAAAACTAATTCTCCTTATTTTCTTTTTGAGTGTCCCAAATTTACTTCAAGTTTCTTATTTTGAAAAGCTTTTTGTGACTCATTTTTTCCTTTCATCTAAATTAATTTCAACTACATAATTTTATTTTTTAAGGTCTGAATATAGTCAAATTAGGAGAATTAATTTAGGACGAAGAGTGTATTCCTAGTCATAATCAAGTAATTAGCCTTTATGACATTCCAAACGTTATTGATCCTATATACGGCGCACACGTACACCTACCAATATATTCCTTCGAAAAGAAAAGATTTTCTTACCATGATGGATCCATACATACTTTGAATATGATATATAGATTTGTTTTCAATTCCCTTAGTCGATCTTGTGCTCCTTTAATTTGTTCCACAATTCCTTTCTTGACTTAGATTCATTGTTAACCATGTAAATATTGTGTTTCAAATTTATATGTTGCAGGAAATAATTTAAACTAATAATATTCTCATAAAAGAAAATTGGAAGACATTTTAATTCTTATGTGATTTCTAAAACATAACGAGAATGAAATAGAGAAAAAAAATTAAAATAGAAGTAAAATAATAAAAATAAATTAAAATAAACTAGAATATCATTTAATAAAGGATGGGCCATATTCTTCGACGGCTTCCTCAAACCCAACCAGACGATCACCGAAGAAGGTAAACTAGATATTAATCGCAGATTAGTTACAAAGACTGAAGCCTATAGTTGCTACTTGCATACACTTTATGCTTAATATGATTGTTTTCCAATAAAATTGTCAAGAACCAAACTAAAATATACATTTAATTTTAATACTTCGTGTCTTTGCCAACGGCTTCATTGGCATGAAATTTTATAGGGATATGCTAGGGGTACACCAAAAGTGTACCCCAAATATACATCACTTGCCTCTACACCATTAATTTTATTTTCTTTTTATTTTTTACTTTTTTTTAAAAATTTTCTTACTTTTTTATGTGATGATGGAGGGGGTTGGGGTGTTTCGGGTACACTTTTGGTGTACCCCTAGCATTTTCTAATTTTATATGGTGCTGCTTGGTCTTTTTTTATTTTTAAACCAATAAACTTGGGGATTTGCTAGAGAATAATTTTGAGTGATGGCAGGCATGGGGTAACCTTCAATTCGTCTACTCCACTTTACTTGTCTTTTTCAATATTGATCCTCCCCTGATCTTTCTTTATCTTTCTACATATATATATATATATATATATATATATATATATATATATATATATATATATATATATATATATAAACATAAATCATCAAGCAATGCAAATTAAATGTGCAATTCACTACTTTTTATTTACACTCAATTCATTTCAACAAGATTAACAATTTCATCACATTTCTTTCCTTCATTTATTTATTTATTTATTAAACTCGTTGCATATATATACACCCATATAAGTGTAAGATTACCAGCAGGCCATTACATTGTTGTTATATTCCGCATTAAAGAAAATGGCGATTTCTGTGCATATAAAAGAAGCTGTTTTGGTGAGCCCATCGGAGTCGACTCCGGTTCATGTTCTTCCCCTTTCCACTTTGGACTCTCAGCCTTTTCTTCGCTTCACTATTGAGTATCTCCTGGTGTACAAATCCACCACCGCTTTCTTGGACCGGCCCGCCGCCGCCGCTCGCCTCAAGGGTGCCCTCGCCCGGGCACTGGTCCCTTACTACCCGCTCGCCGGAAGAGTCCGGCCGAGACCCGACTCTACCCGACTCGAGGTGGCGTGTCGGAATCAGGGTGCGGTTTTCGTGGAAGCTGTCTCCGATGCTTCCTCGGCGGAGTTCGAAGGCGCGCCGAGGAGCGGCGCGCGGTGGCGGAAGCTCTTGTCGTTGGCGGTTTCCGACGTGCTTAAGGGGGCGCCGGCGCTGGTCCTCCAGCTGACGTGGCTGTCGGACAATGCCGTCGCCCTCGGCGTCGGCTTCAACCATTGCTTGATTGACGGGGTCGGGAGCGGCGAGTTCCTCAACTTCCTCGCCGACTTGGCCGCCGGGAAGCAAGGACCGGGGGCGGAGCTCAAGCGGAAACACGTCTGGGAGCGGCATGTTTTCGACCCGGTCCCGACTCGGCCCCGTGACCCGGCGAGTCACCCCGAGTTCGACCGGGTCCCCGACGTCGGCAACTTCGTCCGCCGCTTTTCCCGAGAGCGGCTCGCGCCGACGTCAGTCATATTCGACGGGAAAAGACTGCACGAGTTGAAGGCGAGACTCGGCGAGTCGGCCCACACGTCGTTTGAAGCTCTCTCGGCCCACGTCTGGAGGAGCTGGGCCCGGTCGCTGAATCTTCCGCCGACTCAAGTGCTCAAGCTACTCTTCAGCGTCAATGTGCGAGACCGAGTCGACCCGAGTCTCCCGGGTGGATACTACGGGAACGGGTTCGTCCTCGGCTGCGCTCGGGCCACTGCGGGGGAGCTGGAGGAGAAGGGGTTGGGGCACGCGGCGGGGCTGATAAAGAATGCGAAGGACAGAGTGAACGACGAGTACGTGAAGGAGGTGGTGGAATCGGTGAGTTCGACTCGGGCGTGTCCGGACTCGGTCGGGGTGTTGATCCTGTCGCAATGGTCAAGGCTTGGACTGGAGAGGGTTGACTTCGGGATGGGGAAGCCGGTGGAGGTGGGGCCCGTCGTCTGCGACCGTTACTGCATATTGCTGCCGGCGAAAGGTTCGGCGGACGCCGTTAAAGTCAACGTTGCAGTGCCAGCGAGCGCCGTTGACAAATACTTGTACCTTCTGAGGAACACCTGAGTATTATGTGACCTTTGACCCGATTGTCCGTTGCAGAGGATTAAATGTTTCATATATTTATTTCAAAAAAAAAAAAGAAAAAAAGGTTTCATATTTATATAATTAGATATGGAATGATAATTAAGCTATATGATACGGAGTAAATTGGGATGTTAATAAATATTACTTTCCCTCCAACAATTTTACTTCTTGTTTAGACTTTACATTTATATTTAGGAAAAAGTGATTTTATTTTTGCTTTCGTTTTTTGCCTTTATATTAATAGTAAAGATGAGATAGATAAGTAGATAGTTGCTTTCGTTTTTACACTTGTAAAGAGAAAATTTAAAATTTAAAAATAGGTGTGTAAACCCGTTAGGTCGATTCGAACATGATAGTTTGAATAAAGAACAAGCATATATTTATCGGAACTTAAATTGATCCAAATCCGTTAGCACCGAACCAGACCAACTCTTTAATAACCCAGCTCATGTAGACACACTTATCCCTAATTCATCCAACCAAACAACCAAGAAACTTATGTTACTGCAGAAAAAATACTTCCATAGATGTCTCATATGTCCTCCCTTGCACCACATATATAAACTTCATTATACTCCCTCTGTCCCTTTAAACACGAGATGTTTTGATTTTGAAGAGATTTAAGTGAGTGTATTTTGGTATTGAATTTCCAAAAATATCTTTTGATGTGATAGGTAAAAGTAGAATTTGATGGGTAGATTATTAGTAAAAAGGTATGATGTGATAGGTAGGGTATGAAAAAGTAAGGGGTAAAAGTGACTTTTTAATAGAAATAAGAAGTGTTTTTTGGGACGGATGAAAAAAGAAAGGAGAAAGGTATTCAGGGACGGAGGGAGTATATTTTAAAGCTTACTTCCTCCGTCCCACTCTTTTTGTCCACTTTCATTTTTGCACACCATCCAATGCACTTCTTTAATCCATATTATCTTGTAATTTGTATATTAAAAAATTATAAAAATTATATATTAATAATCTATATGTTAAGACAAATCAAACAAGATCACACATGACTATTTTTAGACTTACATATTGAGAGAATTTGATGAGTCAAAGTGCTTAGATGAACAGTTCCACAAATCAAAACTGGACAAAAAGAGTGGGACGGAGATAGTATATCACAACAAAACAAAACTAATGCTTATATGAAAAAAATATTAATATACTAGCTACTCATTGTATATAATTCACTATAATAATTTTTTTTCAGAATTTGGTGCATATAGAGTAATTAAAAAGTATGAGGGCATGAGTTTTTGCCACACTTATTAGAGACTGAAGAGAGGAGACCTTCCTTCGTCCCAAACTAGACGTGGAGCTGCGAGCGTGCTCCGGTACGCAACCAAAGAAAGACTGGAAGGCAACCATTTATACGGCAATTTGATTTCTTCAACACTCTCGCCCTTCACGTTGACGAGAAACAGAGATGGATCCCAATATACTAACAACTCATCCTTTCGCACGGTAAGGATCGTGAAACGGGCCCCACCCGTAGGGCCTTTCGGGATGAGGAGAGCAATCGTAGGACCCAGAGGGGCCCACGACCAGTTTGCGTAATCCACCAAAGTCCATGTGTAGAGTAGCCCCAGTTCAATGTCACTACGGCCGAGACACAAATGGCCATCATGAACAAACAAATACGAGTACGGGCTAAAATGATGAAGACCCGTACCGGGGCATTCGAATTGCGGGTGAGGCATGTTGTAGAACTTTCCAGAATCCATCTCGAACACGAGTATCGCGTGCATGCAGCGGTTAACGTCCCGCTCAGTGCGTTCCACCATAAGAAACACGGCCCGGTCCGCGACGACTGGGCTTTGGTTTGAGCATCTCCCAAACAAGAAAGGGCTGCATGCGATTTCCACGTCGGTGCGGGAATCTAAACTGTAGACGTAAAACCGACCCGACTTATCACCAAGAAAGCGAAAGCTAAGATAATTGTATTCGTTTCTCGCCTCATTAAAGAATAAGCCGCACACGAAATCGCTTTTCCTCGTTTTTAAAGCTCCTAGTTGTCTGGTAATGAGGTTGAAAGCAAAGTTGTGGATCCCCCTCGTCCAGTGGTAGTATGCTGAAACCTTAAGGTGAAGTAAGGGACCACAAGCACCGCGTAAGGAGATGGTTTCGTTTTCCATTGTTTTGCCACGGCCCTCAAAGCCGAGCCTAGACTTGAAAGGAATCTTCCTCAACTCTTTGGCGAGTGCGTCGTAGACAAAATAATCTGTTTTGGCGAGCAAACCGAGTCGGCGGCCCTGCACGAGAAGAACGGAGGGAGCTCTTTGGTTTTGCAGCGCGACAAAATCAGCCGATGAAGTCAGAGTCCTCCAGTGCCGGCACACTCTGCGGCACCGGAGAACGGCGTCGGCGGGAAGCCTGCTCAGAATGTCAACTAAGATGTCATCTGGGAACAAACCGAATCCTCTGTTTCGACTTGGACCGAAACACAAAAGCTGTGAAACAACCCACTGGATCACCATCACGGCCAAGAAGAAAGTGAACTGATCGAAGGCTAGCTCCAACACACACAGATCATATCGGAGTTGTAACTTTTCAATCTTTGGTTTAAGTAATTGCCTAAGGTGTACGTCCTAATTAACCCTAATCCTAGTAACAACAGGTTTTTGAATAATACTCCTAATAGAAGTAGAAGTAGTTCCGGAGTAAGTTTATGAGGCCCTTTTGGGGTGGATGAAAATTAAAAATGTTATTTTCATTTATCTCAAATTAAATAAAAATGATATTAGATATTGATACAAAAAGAGTTTTATTAGATTTATTATATCAAATATTTTCGAAATATTATTTTATTTAATAAGAATACAATGTATATTTTATTTAATTATAGGTCAAAGGTTGAAAATAGTTGACCGAAAAAAGTCAAAACTGGACAAATATTCAGAGACAGAAGTAGTAATATTTATTTTGCTAATTAAAATTAATGCGGGATAGAAGAATCATATTCTTATTATAGGGTTGGTAATCCAATTTATTAAATTAATGCAAAGGAGAATAAATATATGATCACTAATATGTACTCCCCCCGTTTGGAAAAAGTGTTCCTATTTTGACTTTGTGTAAAAATAAGGAAATATAAAATTGTAGTTGACTTCCAATTTTGCCCTTGATGTGATAGGTAAAAGTAAGATGTGATGAATAAATTATTAGAAATAAAGTATGATGTGATAGGTAAGGTATGAAAAAGTAAGGGTAAAAGTGGTTTTTTAGGACCATGCTACACTTACACCAAAAAATATACCCCATTTGTACACCACAGGTTTGCACAAACATTTCGATGGTTTACACCGACACAAGTGTTGGTGCGTTAATAAAAATTCACACGGACACAAATGTTGGTGCATTTAACGAAAATTAGTTTTACACCAACACAAAGTGTTGGTGCAAAACTGCGGGGTACAAATTGGGGTACAAAACTTGGGGTACACATAGCATAATCCGGTTTTTTAATATAAAGTAGAAGTGTTTTGTTGGAAGTAAAAAAATGAAAGAGGAAGTGTTTTAAAAAACGGAGGGAGTACATTTTTTAAATTAATCATAGAAAAGAAAGATGATATTTTTGGAAATCAATAAAAGGGAAGAGAACCATATTAAGGTGGGGTAAAGGCAAAATTTGCATTATACTCCCTCCGTCCCGTGTAACATGAGACATTTGCTTTTTAGGAGGGATTTAAAAGAGTGTATTTTGGTATTGAATTCCCAAAAATGTCCTTTGATGTGATGGGTAAAAGTATGATTTGATGGATAGATTATTAGTAAAAAGATATGATGTGATAGGTTAAATATGAGAATACGAAAGGTTTAGAAATCGGTGTGGGACAAATGCATTTACTCTACCTTAGCATTCAACTTTGAGAATTAATTTCTCATTCACCCGAACACCGTTTATGACGTGTCATATATCAAGACGTTTGTCTTACTTACGAGATTAATCGTACATAATTATTTTGGAAAATAATTTTATAGACCCAACTGAATTTATGTCCAAAAATGTCTAATTTACTTTAAAATTTCCAACACAACCACCTTATTTCGGCAAATTATCTTCTCTCCCCTTCTTCGAAATTGACATGTACAAGAACAGACCTAGGGCATCAACCACGCCTCTTTCCAGTCTTCACTCTCTATCTTCCATCGTGCATCGAAAGTGATCCCTCCATCCTCAATAGTGCTTTCACTATCTAATATCAACTCCATTTTCAGGTATGTTCAAAAATCAAACAAGCCTTCCAAAATTTATATATTGTTAATCTCTCCATTAAACAAAAAAATGGCATTTAAGTGCAATTCAAATAGGATTCTGATCTGAACCAAAAATTTCAAACTCGAATTGTTCTCCACCTGATTTAAATGCAATTTTGAATTTTTTTTACCCATATGTGCGTTTCCTTCATTTCTTCTTTCAATTTCATTGTGAAATTATCAAACTGGTAATGCCTAACAAATAAGAAGACTAAATGGTAATCAAAGAATTGAAACCTCTGTTCTATTTGTCTGTTTAATCACAGGATTTTTTTATTTGTTTATTCTTAGTGATGTGTTTAATTGGAAGGCGTTTTGGTGGTGCATCACTCTCTTACTCAATCAAAACTTTGGTATTTTATTTGAATAAGTTTTCCAATTTTATTTGTTTAGAATTACATTGCATTCCAAAATCGAATTTGTGGCAATTTAACACAGAATCGTATACCAGTATTAATTTACGAAAAGGAGCACCGCTGCACCTCTTAAGCCGCACTGGATTAGATCCCTTTTTCCTTCTTCTTCTTCCCCCATTCGTTTTCTTCTTCCCTCGCCGCAATTTGCCTTCTTCTTCCTCCATTTTTTTTCAATTTCATTTTTTTTAATTTAAACCCTTTTTTAATTTTTTTATTATGGTTAACTTTGAATCTATTACTTTTATTTTATTTATCTATTTTTATTAATAAATAAATATTTGTAATTTTGTATTAAATTTATATAAATTTTGAATTAAAAATGATAAATATTGTAAAAGAAAGACAATATCATTGCAAGATTTTGGAGAATGTCGAAAAGTTAGTAGAATGTTGATGTATCAAGAATTTGGGCAGTGCAAATTTTGGAGTCATTGTAAATGCTTTAACTCGGGAGCTTGAAAATAAAGTGATGCAGCCTGTTACTCTAACTAAACGGTTGTACGGGTGAAGATTAGGTTGGGAAAAGACTCCTATTCTGCAAGTTTCAATTAGCACGGGATGTGAGATTATTTCCTTTAATACCATGTTCACATTGTCTATGTTAATCTGATATTTTGTGAGAGACACATTGTAATAAGATGTTTGGGTTACATATTGTTATGTCAAGTTTTTAAGCAGGCCCGCCCATTAGCAGGTTCAGTAGCTGCAATGGAATAGGGCCTCAAAAATATATAGGCCCATATTTTTTATACCTCTAGCCCAATTATGATTATAAGTTACGAGCTCATTACCTTTATTACCTAATACTCTGTCTATTACTAGACCCTACTCGTGAACACTCTTAGACTTCAAGCTGAGAGTCTCCCTCCTTTAATACGGTAAATAGGCGGTCTTCCTTTGCCAATTAACTCCTCAATTTCTTCTTTTTTTGGTGAGTTCTTAATTTTTATGTTTCAGGTTTTTTTTTTTCAAATAGACCGTGTATTTCTTTCATCCTTTCAATCGGAAATGGTGATCTCAATTTTGTTGGTATTTTTTTGCACGCATGTCTTAATATATGTGATTTAGATTTGTTTGAAAATTATTTTAGTGTTAGAAATTTATAATTTATTTTGCATATTAAAATCTTAAATGAATCATTTTTTTTGTTTAATTGTTTCTTGAATATTATAAATTTGTATTTCTTCTTTAATTTTGCAAGACCAATTGTTCAATTCTACCTTTCATGGATTTTTTTTTAGAATTAGGAAAGTGGTTGAACGCTATAGCTCATCATTCATCAAAGATGTCAAGATTAGGAATTACTCGTTTCTTCCTAAATTTAATTCTAATATGCCTTCTAAAATAAGAAAATATGAATTTGGGTATGCAAAACGTAATAGAATCTCAAAAAGGAGCCCTTCATAAAAATCTTTTTAAGTAGTTTGTATAATTTGAAGTGTAAGAAAAGTGTTGTAATATGTACTCCGTTCTTTTTCAAATAAAAATCTAAATGATTGTTTTATGACCTTCAACCACTCTTTTTTTAATATACTAGAGCCTTGATTTACTCTCTCCGTCCCGTGAAACATGAGACTTTTACTTTTTAGGAGTGATTTAAGGGTAGTGTAATTTGGTATTGAATTCCAAAAATGTCCTTTGATGTGATGGGTAAAAGTATGATTTGATGGATAAATTATTAGTTAAAAGTATGATGTGATAGGTAAGGTATGAAAAAGTAAAGGGTAAAAGTGACTTTTTAATAGAAATGAGAAGTGTTTTGTGGGACGGATGAAAAAAGAAAGGAGAAATGTTTTATGGGACGGAAGGAGTATTAAGTTGCACAGGGCCATCTTAAATGATTGGGCGGCACTGTTTTTAAAGATGACTTCCATGTTTGTGATTGTATCGAAGGAAGGATAAATTGTTTGATGTTCATCAAATGCTCAGATTGGGATTCGGGAATGTGATCGGGAGAGTGGTGTCATTCTCATTGTTTAACCCCCGACCATGGTAGATACTTTTCAATGGAAGTATGTCCTTTTGAGTTTTGAGGTGCTTTTAGTTGTTCATTTTGAATGTTAGTTTTAGCATTTGTTATTCGTTTTTTGAGTTTAGGATATTTGGTGAGCAACTAGATAAAATGTTGGTTTAGTTATAAGAGAGATTAGAGTCTACTTAGAAGCACTTTATATGTTATTACATGATATGTTTAATCAGAATTGAAGACGTTATTGCTTGGGTTGCGAGCTTTGACGATGGACGTCTTCAAGCATATCAAACAAATCAAGGGTATTATGCCCATTTTAAAATTGTTTTATTTATGAAATTATGAATTTCATTATTATTTAATTATTTATTTCCATTTTCATAAAATATGTGGAATTCTTTTCATCATCCGAATAAAGTAGAAAAAAATGATATGAACTAAGAATGCTACTAAGGAGTCAACTCAAATTAGCATTGGGAAGCAAATGATGTAAATTCTAAACTCCAAAGACACAGCTATCTTCATATTCCATGATGATGCCAAGCTACTTGATAGAGGTGTAAGGAATCGTTATATATTTTATGTCTAATTTTTGGAATCGTGTAATTGTTAGCTAGGTATTACCCTAGAAAATGTTCTTCGAAGTATTCAATGCAATACCTCTTCAGTTAGTTTTTAAGTAAGAGTGCCTGGAGTTATTTTGTGTGTAAAATTTTTTAGAATTATTTTTATAAGACACTATTGTTCGATGAAAAATATTACACACATTGTTATTTAAATTGATAGCAACTTTGTGTTAAATGGAGTAGAGGCATTTTTAAATTACTAATATTGTGTTTATTATATTTTTAAATTATTTATTAGTGTAATATTCATACCGTGCATCGCACGAGTAGGGTCTAGTTATCCCTAATACGTACAGAGTGGAATGGAGATCCCCTTTCCCCCAATCTCGCATCTCCGATTATACAGGTTCTGATTTCTTTTTTTTTTTTTTCATTTTTAGATTTCATCGACGATTCGTCCATAGGGGTGAGATTCTTTAGATTGTTTTTTCTTTTTATTTAGGTTTTTTATTCAAGGTTCTTCAAACTTCTTCTATATGAATTTCCGATCCAATCATACGAAGCCTTTTAATTTCTTATTACGGATTCTTGTTCTTTAGTATTTATGAATATGATTAAATTTTGTTTGACATTATTTTAATTAAATACATGGTTTTTTAAAATTAATTTTCTGGATTCAGATAAATTTTTCAATAAGAAAACATGTCATGTTTTAATTCATATTGCTGTTGTAACAAATATAGTACTCCCTCGTTCCAAAATTATGACCGTATATATCATGTGTTTTTTTTGAATGTTTATGTTATCGATGATCAAATAACGTACAAACAACTATGGGTTTTGTTTGATTGTTTTTTTTTCTGTGCATAGGTCAAAATTAAAATCACCTCGCTCCTTGATATGATGGTGATGATCCAGTGCATCGCATGGATTTTTCATCTCTTGCGTTCCCGGTTTGGAGACAAAGGATTTGGCTATTTTCCAGACGAGATCTTAATTGATATTTTGAGCAGGCTTCCCGCTGATGCGATTCTACAATGTCGTAAAGCGTGCAGGCATTGGAACACTTTGACTTCATCCAATCATTTTATCGCGGTGCAAAACGAAAGGGCTCCCTCCGTTCTTATGCTGCAATGCCATCTATCCCTACATGGTTCACTTCACAAAAGAAATTATTATGTTTATGATTCACTTGGTAAAAAGTTGAGAAAAATTTCTCTTGAGTCGTCAAGGTTCCAACTAGACGGTGGCATACCTTGCCTATACGGTGCTTGTGGCCCTCTACTTCACATTAAGCATCTGAGACGCACGTTGGTGTCATACAACGGTCGCTATTACGCGCCCAAGTATGAACACAACATTGTTTTCAACCCCATCACTCGACAACTAGCGCCCATGAAAAAGGGTTTGAATCATTATGTGAGCGGCATATTCTTTAATGAATCGAGGAACGAATACAACTATCTACGTGCACACCATGAGAAGAGAGGGTTTCGGTTTCGTGTGTACAGTCTAGCAGCTTCCCGTGCCGATGAGGAGGAAATTGCATGTGCCCCTTTTTTGTGCAGGTCGTACGCGTTCACTAATTACCCGGTCACCGTGGGCAAAGTTTTGTATTTGATGGTGATTCCTGCTAAGAGGGACGACATAAGGCATTATTGCATACAATCGGTGCTCATATTTGACACGGATTCTGAAACATTCGGCATTTTGCCACATCCAGAATTCGAATGCCGCGGTGTTTGTAGGATGGGCATGTATTTGTTTGTTCACGATGGCCATCTCTGCCTCTGCCGCCGAAACCATAAATTGGGGCTACTGGGCATATGTGTTTTGGAGGATCATGCAAACTGGGAATGGGTGCAATTGGCTGTGATTAGTCTCCCCATTCCAAAAGGGATTCGAATGTGGGGGGTCTTGGGGGATTTTGATTTCATGATCTTTAGCGTCGGAAAAGATGAGTTGTTAGTGTCTTGGTTTTTGCTCTTATTTCTGGTCAACTTGAAGGATGACACCGTTACAAAAATTAAAACGCCATATAGTAACATATATCACTATCCTCGTTGGGTTGCTTACAGGAGCACGCTCGCAGCGCCACGTCTCGTTTGGGACCAAACCGAACCTCTTTCCTTTACTCTCTAAGAAGTCGATTGCTTTGCTCAAGTTACATATGTGCTTTTAGAAAATAAAGGATTTTTATTAGTTGGGTTATAGTGAATGAGTAGTAGAATTAATTATTGGTTTGTTTTTTCTTTTCACGTGAGTAGTTGTTTGGCTGTGTTACCTTGTCACTTGAATAATAAGCTTTGGCTCCTCATTCTTTCTAATTTTAAAAGTGCTTATTTTAACATTTAAAATTATTTATTTAGTGTAAAAAAGTTCCACCATTAACATTAGATGCATGTAAGAATTTGTCGTGAAGTAAATATGACGTCTTTAGTTTGAACTAGATTCTAACCCGTGCGATGCACGGCGAGAATTTTATTTAGTGACAAACAAAATGACACATAAAAATAATGCATAATTACTAATATGACAATTAGTTAACAATCCAATGTATATTAAAAATTGTTAGAGTAATTTACCTAAATAGGACTAAAACATAATGACTTTCCCAATATAGGACCATATGTTTTTATTTCTCAATATAGGATTTTTGGTCATTATCAAGTAGTCATTATTCAAGTAAATGTCCGTCATGACTGGACATTATTCCTCCCACAAGGTCATTATTAAGTCCTATTTAGGGAATAAAAAAGTTTAAGTCCTACATTAGGAAAGTCATTATGTTTTAGTCCTATTTAATGCAAATTTCACAAATTGTTATAATGTAGCATATGTACCAGTAAATATTAGATGGTATTAGTTAAATACTATATAATTTTTACTACAAATTCGAAGTAACATTTATTTCTCCATTGTAAAATTATAAAATGGTTTTGAAAATATAATGAATTAGAAAAGCTTTCAATGTTTTGAAAAAAGTAAGATAATTATGCAATATCACTAAAAAAATGTTATGAAAATATAAATTATACACTAAAAATGAGTAGTAAAAATATATAACTATAATCTTATTTTTACAATATTATATTTCATAATATAGCATATATATGATTTCAAAAACTCTTAATTTTCACAGTTCTTATAAAATTATAAAAAGTATCCCAAGTTTATTTGTTGTAATCGTGGAGAAATTTACTGAGCAAAATATATATAATAATGGTGCTGAGTATGGTAGATATAATTTGGTCCCATCAATATATATAGTAACCGATAACATCTACTCTCCCTCTTCGAGAAGTTCGATTCAACTTGCGTTCCCCAGGCGCTATGAAATCCTTCGCCTATCGTATGTATCGGCTTGGTTTCACTATGTTCACATACCTTTGAACCAAAGAGGCATTCTGGCGAACGCATGAAAAGACTAAAGCGACTCGCTTCTATTCCTTGTGGGAGCAGTAGAGTGATGCTTTAATTTATTTAATTATAATTATATTACATGAAATGGTAATATTATGAAACTAGTATTTAACCCGTGCAACGCATGGGATCGGACGCATGTTATTTTTAACTCTGCTTATTTTTTGTTTTAAATAAATAATTATAAAATAAAAATAAATATAATATAGAATGTTAGATACAACATAAATAGAGTATGCTAACTAAAATTCATGTATATAAAAATGGAAAAAAATGTACAAATCTATGAATTAAATCCTATTTTTTTGGAAAACTTCAGGGTAAACCACGTTTTTGGTACAATTGCAAGGGTTACCGACTTACCGTTGTCATCTAAAACTAATAATTTCAATCCTCTCTTAGTTTTTCACGTGTGAAGCTGCAACATAAAGTTGATCGTAAGTGAGTACCGATTTGGTCAAGAATAATCCAACAAATGATAATGTTTGGCCTTGACTCTTATTGAATGTCATGTCAAATCACAAAGGTACTGGAAATTGTTTTCTTTGAAACTTAAACGGTAATCCAAGATTTAAAGAATGTATTAGTTGAGTTATTTTCCAAATTTACACTTGTGAGGCACGAGATAAATTTTATGGAAATATAAAATTATGAACATAAAAAAATACTACGTATTTAAAGAATGTATTATTTGAGTTATTTTCCAAATTTATACTTGCGAGGCACGGGATAAATATTAGTGATATTCCTTCTTGCTTGATCTGGATGGCCATAAAAACCTGTGAATCTCCAACTGCCAAGGGTGGGATCAGTAACAACATCAATATGAAAACGAGATGTAGACAATAAGGATACTTGCATAGGAAATTTGCAAAGAAATGCTAAACCTCTGCTATGACCGTTTGCAGCAACAGAGAAATAATAATCATAATCCAAGATCATTTTTATTTCATCAATCCGCTTGAAATCACACAAGGTTTCAATAAGAAAAATAAAACATGGCTTGATATCCCTTACAATAGTTTGACGAGCCCACGATAGTTCCAACTAATAAAACTCATTCCATTAATTAATGGTAAAATTTCATCAATGTTTTAATTTATGGTAAAATTTCATCAATGTTCCATTGATGATTAGAGGCCCACATGTTTTAGCCCAAAAGCGCCGCTCACGGACGAAAGATTTAAGTCAGTTAGCTTTCTTGAATGGGTATGACTATAAATTCGGCGGCGTTACCCTCGCAAGAATCTATTCGGCATTCGCAATCGGCATTACCCTCTTCATTCTCGCCGTTCTCGCCCGCCATGGGTTCCGGTGAGGAAAAGCAGCCTTTTATCGACCACGACGACGATGACCCGGAGGATCCTCCGGTTAAGCAGATGGGAGATGAAGCCCTTAAGCGGCGGACTGAGTCGGAGATAGAAGAATTGGATAAGGATGCGAAGAGCCCACCAAAGATTGTGACAAAGATATGCTCTGGTACGTATCTAGACTATCTACTCATTATATTCTTTCTTTTTAGGATTCACATACATTAAAAGATTCAATTTTTGAACATTCTTGTAGAGACTCCTGGGTCCCCTGACACTCCTGACACCCTCCCTGACTCTGATTCCGAATTTCTTCTGAAAATCTACGAGAAGAAAATACAATGTTTGAAATCCCACCATGAAGCTCTGATTGACAGGTCAGACGGTATTTCCAACTCACTTCAAAACACTATGGGCCAGTTGCTTACAACTGCGACTTCCCTGTCTATGATGGAGCCTTTTCTTGATAAAGTATTGAACCGTAGAGTGAGTGGGAGGGTGTCCTCATCCATCTCCTTCCTGATGTGCTTTCAATGTTTCCTGGGGATTTTCATTGGGATATTGAAAATGATTGAAGTTTACAGAGAAATATCCAAACTTGTAAAGAGAAGAGCCAAGATTGTATCAGATTATTCAAACTTTTATGAATTTGCTCCTAAGGACGCCGAAGATATAAAGGCATGTTCTAGCGGCTCTGATTCTGATCTTTCAAAGAAGACGAGGCGTGCAGCTGAAGATTTTGTATCTAGGAAGAAGAGAGCAGCTTCAGGTTCTGTTTCTGGGGTTCCGAAGAAGAAGATGAAGGTGAATGATGCTGCGTTGGGTTCTGGTATCCTTGGTCATTTGGATCCAACCCAGAGGCTCAGTGAAGCACGGGAAGACCTGGATGGAATCCAGAACCTGTCAATTTTGTACTGCCTGCATTTTGCTTTAACCTGCTTGTTTGGGTTCTTGCAAATCCTCAAATTGACGTTTTCTCCATTCAGTAACAAGTAATCCCCTCCTCTCCTTGCATTTCAAGTTGCACACACACACACACACACACACCTGCAATTTCTTCTTTGTAGCTGTTTCAGTGTTGGAGATGTGCAGGTTTGGTTGAGTTTCTGANTGAGTTTCTAGGCAATTTGTTTTAAATGTGGCGGTTGGAATGTGTTATCAAAACGCACTGTCTGAAGGCCATAGTTTCGCCGGTGTTGGCAGTGTGAATCTAAGGAGTGTAGCTGTTTCAGTGTTGGAGATGTGCAGGTTTTTTTTTTCTACAAGTTTTGTTTGAATTTTTTTGGTTAGAATTTAGAAATGTTGTTGTCTGAGGACATGCCATTAATTGAAAAAGCATGGCAGTAACTAGAAACCAACAATGAAAATTCTGTTCTGAAACATATAATTAAATCCATGATAGTTACATGATCTTAGCAATACACAAAGAAAGCATGAATATGGGAATGAAAATTGCAACGCATTTCATTAGTACCCACAAGAAATCATATTTAGTCATGTAGAAGTGTAGCATATATCTGTTGGTTGGAACACTGATGCATTGTGATGATTTAATGCCTGCGTTAATAGTATTTGTTTGATTCGTAGTGTATTACTATGCAACTTCTATCCGATTATAAAGAAGCATTTTTGAAATGTTTATATATATATATATATATATATATATATATATATGTATGTATGTATATGATGAGTTCTTTATTATAGGTAGGTAGAGACATATCCAAGGTGCAGTCGGAGGTCATGAAAGGGAGTGCATTTGGTGGAGAGGAGAGGAAGATGATATGCCGGGTTGAGAACTTCATGGCCTAAGCAAATGTGTTTTTGAGATGATGACTATTAAAAATTACACTGTATGTATGTATGTGATTCTATGGGCCCTTTGTTTTTTTTTCCTCCTTCTTCTATGAATATGTAGGCATCTAGAGTGCACACTGTATGCTGTGTTGTATGTTGGATTATGGGCAAGCATCAACATGTGTTTTTCGGTAAGTGGAAGAAGTTTTTGTTGCGATTTCAGACCCGCCGATCCCGTACGAGCTTTAATACATTGCTTCTTTTTCTTTCTTTTTTTGCACTTTATTGTTCAGCTTTAAACATTTTTTTCACACTTTTTCTTTTATAACAATATTCTTCTACTCACTGTTTTATTTTATATAACAGAGTAATTTTTAATCCTTGCATGCGAAATTCTTTCTTTAAGGATGAAAATAAATTAGATATTTCATTAGTGAAACAATAATAACTCCATCCATGTTTTTGCATTATATGTTTACACAAATATAGTTAATCAATTTCTCTATTCTATCAAGTATAAAAAAATATCCAAGCAAGATACCGTACAACCGGGTGTACATGTACACTCGCTAAAAAGTCCTCAATAGATAGAATTTGTCTTCTTGGATTTAATTACTAGAAATAAGGTAGCTTTCCTCGGTGGAAAATCAATGATGTTCCAAGGTTTGGATAAAAAATGAAAACAAGTTTTGATAAAGTGGGGGAAAAAAAATGAAAAATTAGTTTTGTTGTCACTCTTAGACTTCTTTTACACTCCTGCTCTTCACTCTTATGAATGGCGAAGAAAACATGATGAAAAGAAAAATTTAAGCAGCCTTTTTTCACAGATGTTTCGTCACTTTGCAGTGCAGTAAAGTTTTTGTCCATTTAGTTCTAAAGGCACTTTTTTCCAGTATAAAACCTGAAGCATCATAGTGCAAAACATCAGGCCGGGCCGTATCTTGGCAGCACTTTTTATCCATGCCTAAACGTTTTGTCACGGGAAATTAAAACTACCGTCCGTGCCAAAAATCGTGCCAAAACCGCATTTTTTTTGTAGTGAACTTAAAGTTCCAATGCATAGAAGAAACAAAGAAGAATCTTTAGGGTTGAATTATAAATTAATAACTCTTTTGCCTTGAATGACTCACTGGAGATTTATTTTTTAATTGTTTCTTCTTTCCTACTCATTTGTGTTACATATTTATTTATAATGCAATGTTCTCCAGATGGGTTCCTACTATCAAGATTTTGCTCATATGTTGAAAACGTGTTCTATATATACTTGGTTTCAATAATTTACTTCTTCTCTACTTCATGTTTATAAATGTCTATAACATTCTACATGTTGTCTTTTTCACATGTTTTTAATATAACGTGTGTTTCCATACATTTTCTTATTTTAAACATTGCACATGGAGAACCCATTATCTTACTTTCTCTTCAACTACGTACAGTATGCAGGTTCATGTTTGTTCACTAAATATTCAGAAAATTGTGCTTCCCATACTATTTTTTTAAACCACTTTCACAGTTTCTGATTTAAATATCCTCAATGTTGTTGTACTCAGCTGCCGGTGTATTATTTCTGCTGCTGATTTTCTTCGTCGACCAGGTACTATGTTTGATTTGGAATTGGTTTGATTTCTATTCTTAAGACATATTGATCTACGTTTGAGTTATTCCTCATTCTCTTCAATTCCCTCTGAGCACCAATACCCTCCAATATGCGTATGCTTCAAATAACAAAGTTCAATATAGAAACAGAATGAAAACACAGAAAGGTTGAAGATGGTGAGGAGAAGGGTCAGGAAGCAAGTGCTTTAAATGTGTTTTCAATGCACTAATTAGTTTCTATTTATAGAATTTCATTAAGAATATGAAATTGTAATTGGAGGGAAGTTTAAATTTTACCAAAAATGAATTTGGCACAAAAACTCCCCTCCATTATTAGATTTGTGTATGTAATTGAACAACTTGCAGCATGGGGGATGAATTTAAACCCCCTGCAACCGAATTTGCTCAATGTGTACTTTTTGTTCTCTTAATTAATGAAATTAATATTCACAACGTATCTTTCATTTTCAATTGCATAAGGGTTTGGAGAATATTTTTGGAAGGTCAAAGGTAAAAATACACTCCTTTAAATTTTAGTTTTGTTCAATAACTCCCGTGTTTTTAGGTACGGAGGGAGTGTATGTTTATTAAAAAAAAGAAGAATAAAAAAAGTAAAAAACACTTTCTCAAATAAAATAAATTAGATTCATACCAAGCTTTGTTTTTAAGTGTTCATATATCACTCTCTCTGTCCTTGAGTGTTTGTCCACTTTCATTTTTATACACCATCCAATGCACTTCTTTAATTCATTTTATCTTGTAATTTGTATTTTAAAAAAATATAAAAATTATATATTAATAATTTATATGTTAAGATGAATCAAACAAGATCACAAATGACTATTTTTAGGCTTACAAATTGAGAGAATTTGATAAGTCAAAGTGCTTAGATGAACAGTTCCAAAAGTCAAAAGTGGACAAACACTTAGGGACGGACCAAGTATATTTTATTCAAGACATTTTATGACATCATTAAACTTGAATTACATTATTAACAGAAACTAAATGTAGCCCATCGTACGGACTACATTTTAAATTTCGCCTAATATGAATTCAATGAAAATAGGTTTTTGGGTTCCTCTCATTCTTTGTTAAAAAGATTGTTTCGAAATTTTGTTTCCGTGGGACATCTAAAGCATATTGCTTAGTTTGTCCCTTCCATAAGTTACCTTGTACTCCTTCGTTCCCAAATAAATTTTTCCTTTGTTTTTTTTTTGTCTCTAAATAAATTTCTCTTTTTTTCTTAAAAATCTCTTTTATCCTCCACTTTTTCATACTCTACCTATCACATCATACCTTTTTACTTATAATCTACATATCACATCTTAGTTATACACATCACATCAAGGATATTTTTGAAAAGTCAACACAAAAAATATCTCTCCCTTAAATATTTAAAAAGTCAAAAAAAAGGAAGTTTATTTAGAGACAGAGTGAGTAGTAGTTTTACCCAGGTGAGACACACACGCACCTGCACGCGCACACACACAAACACACACTTCCTCTATTCTAAAATAGATCAATGGTCAAATTTTCATATTTTTCACACATTCACATTTGACCAAAGTGTTGGCAGACAACCCACCTTGTCGCTCTCCACTACCTTTACAATGGTGGATTGGTCGTGGGAAACCACTCAATCCTCATCTAAAGGACAACATAGTAGATTTTTCTGTCAGGAAAATAGATCTTCAAAAAAAAAATATGAGTAATTCATTTGTAGTACACTAGACTTCATCAGCTATGCCAATTTGGCTAATTTGTTGGCCAATTGAACAAATTACATTTCTTATAAATAAGGATAATGTTTATTTTAATTATAAAGGATTGTAGATAATGATGTGATAAGTGTATGTCTTTTATAAAAATAAAGTTGTTTACATCATCCAAGATGACATCAGACAGATATTCTTTAATAATATATAGATTCGTGTAGAGATGCATCAACTCAAGATTATACCCTTGATGTCTTGTTTTAACTAGTTCCAATTCTCTTTTGAAAAGATTTTATGAAACTTTTTATACATTAAAATTAAATAAAATGAACAAATATTATTGTACAAGACTACAAGTTTAAATTCAATCAATTTATGTGCTACTACCTCCGTTCCAAAGTATTTGTTCACTTTCATTTTTACACATCATCCAATACACTTTTTTAATCTATTTTATCTTGTAATTTGTATATTAAAAAATTATAGAAATTATATATTAATAACCTATATGTTAAGATAAATTAAACAAGATCACACATGACTATATTTAGACTTACACTTTGAAAGAATTTGATGAGTCAAAGTGCTTGGATGAAGAGTTTCAAAAGTCAAAAGTGAACTAATATAGCAAGATGGTGGACTATTAAAAAACATGATCAAAGAGTGTTAAATGTGAAGAGAGCTAACCAAAATTCGATTCACTACATGTTAATTACGCTAGCAAAGTTTGTGTAGGCCCAATAACGAATGATTTCAAAAATTGATACAAAAAAAGGGAGTGGGTTTGGACCAAATAAAGGCCACCACTCTCAAGAACCCATTTAGATTAACTACTTATCTCCACTAAGTGTGAACAGTCATTTTTTATTATTGGGCTCAGAGCCAGGCCCAAGCCCACCGCGAGCCCGTAATTTGTCAACGTAACAACGGACCTCGTGCGCGATCATCCGCTGCATGATCGTGTAAAAACTCGTCTCTGCCGTCGCCATTTCGCCGGGACCACTACCCAACGGCTCCTCCTCCGTCGTTGACTTTTCATCGGCGTGTTGACCGTCCATTTTCCCTCCCCGCGGGAACAGCGGCAGCAAAGTCTGCGTCTCCGATTCCTCCCGCGACGCACACGACTCCTCCGGCGACGAGACGTCCACGCGAGCTCGCTTGGCCTCCGCGCCGCCGCCTTCTCCGCCGCCGCGCTTCCGCCGGAGACAGGAGTTCCAGTGGTTCTTGACCGCGTTGTCCGTCCTCCCGGGCAAGAGGCGGGAGATGGCGGCCCACTTGTTCCCGAGGACGGAATGCTCCCGGAGGATGACGGCGTCCTCCTCCGGGGAGAACGGGCGGCGGAGCACTGCCGGACTCAGCTGGTTGCACCACCGCAGCCGGCACGACTTCCCCGAACGGGAAGGAATGCCGGTGCTGATCAGAGACCAGTTGCGCGGGCCGTGAAGCTCGACCAGCTTCACGAGCTTGGCATCTTCTTCTGGACTCCATGAACCCTTTGCCACCTTACCTTTCCCTCCACTACCACCATCCTCCATTAAAAAGCTTTTCTTAAGCTTTAAATTCATTTTAGAAGCTGCAATTATGATTGTTATATATAATGGGCGTTGGAGGGTACAGAAGGTACGGACATGAAATGTAACCGAAAGGAAAAAAAGGGGTAGAAGAAGTTGGCATGAACCGTAAACTGCTCGCATTTTAATTTCTTTTTTTTTTCCTTTTTGAGGAAACCATTTTATTTATTTATTTTTGGTTGTTACTACTTGTTAGTTGGATCGTTTGACTTTCTTTATGCAGGACGCAGACGTTTTTTTAGAGTACTTCGAAATTATTTTACAAAGCAATACTCTTCGACCACAAATTCTAAGAAAAATGTAGTCAGTTATAATAGAAATTCATTGTAATTAGGTTCTTTTTAGAATATAATTTTGATACATCAAAATTTAACATCATTTATTTATTTAGATTATGTTTATGGTAAAAAAGTGATAATATTCGACTAAAAAATTAAACATAAAAGTGTCTAAATCAAAATGATATGGAATATACTCCGTACACTACAGAGTAAAAAAAGATGTACCTTCCAACTAATGAAAAATGAATGCAACGTGAATTGGTAACGCTCTTATGACGCACCAACAAAGTAACGGTTTTTTTCACAACGGAAGAGGGGCGCGTTATTAAGGAATGCCAGAAACGGTTGAGACCAAACAACCCCCCAATAATAATAAGCCATTTCCAAACCGTTCAAAATCGCTTTCACCCTTTGCTTCTTTTCACTCTCTCTTCTCAATTTTCTTCTTTTAAGCCTTTTCTAGAGTCACGTTTGGTGTGTATGTATCAAAGTGAACAAAAGCATGTAAATTGAATGCTTAATTGTGTGTATTTTTTATCCCTTATTTTTTCATACTCTACTTATTAAATCATATTTTTTTACAAATAATCTACATATCAGATCTTACTTTTACCCATCACTTCAAGAGTATTTTTGGAAAGTCAACACAAAAATATCTCTCCCTTAAAAATCAAAAATTCAAAAAATGAGATGAGATCAAACGAACGGAACACAACCTTACTCACAAACATTACCGTTCCTGCACATAATTGTTTATTAGAATTACACGTATCTTGCTTATTTTGGCCGAGTACATGATTTTTTTTCTTGTGGTAACAAAAAAAGGAAAATACCAGCTCGTATGAAACAAATTTTCAAGCCAAAATGACATACTTTCTTCCTCCATGAAAACTCTTCCTATTTTAAATTTTTTTGTCAAACAGTGACACTCTTCGATTGAAAATTGTGAGAAAAAATATATTGAATTATAATATAAATTTAATATAATTGGATTGATCTTAAAATTAAATATTGTTTTGATATCTCAAAATTTTATTAAATTTATTTATTTATATTATATTTAAATTATGATTAACATGAAGAGTTTTGAGGATATATATCATTGGTGATAATAATAATGAGTAGGAGGCAAGAAAAATCTTTGCCTTTTGCTTTTGATGCGATAACTGTTGGTAGAACAAGGCATGACAACCTTGGACAAGGCAACCTTAAGGGACTGTTTGGCTGAGTTCACGCAAATCCCCTCTTCCCCCTCCGGACACAGCAGCAGAAACACGCCCTTAACTCTGCCCCCCAAACACGACACTTCCGCGTGCACCGTCTGCAGCCGGAGCTCCCTGAGCGCGCTGTTTATCTCCGCGAACAGCTCCGGCCGGTCGTCGCAACACACCGAAGCTCTTAGGACGTTCGGCCCGGCGATTGGTGGTGGTGATGAGCCCGTTTGTTGGTGTTCGCCGCCGTGTACGACCACCACCTCGTCGGTGTCCGCCGGAATGTCGGCGAGGAGTTCGCGGGTTTCCGCGACTTTTATCTTGAGTTCTTTGACGTGGTCAACTGCACTGGATAACAGAGCTGCCTTGTCCATCTTCAACGTAATTAACCCATGCATGCCCATATATCACACACATGATCATAAAATAATATTAATGTGAAATTTGCACTAAATTGGACTAAAACATAATGATTTTCTTAATCTAGGATTTAAACTTTTTTATTTTCTAAATAGGACTTATTAATGTCTTAGTGGAAGGAATAATGTCCATGATGGACATTTACTTAAATGATGACTAATTCATAATGACCTAAAGTCCTACATTTGGAAATAAAAACATATGATCCTATATTGGGAAAGTCATTGTGTTTTAGTCATGTTAAAGTAAATTACTCAATATAAAATAAAGTTACATTACATACTAGTATATATCTAATTTAAACAAAAAAAAATCAGTATAAATAATTTAATTAGATGTATCTTGTAAGTAATATTAAAAATTACAACCCTGCATTTGATTTGTTAATTAGCTAGTAAGTAATATAATACTCCGTATTTATTTGATTGATAATCAAATTACATTTTGTCTACTTTGATTATAAACTGCCAAAATGTAGAAACACATTGGAATAAAAGTGTATATAACAATTTTGAAAAAGAATTAAAACTTAATCCAGATACTCTTACCCTCCCAGATAAAAGTTTTTAATTTGACATTTTGGAGTCAAAATCCAAAAACATTGGCCACACATTTAAACATTTATAATGAATAATGATGTACTTCATCTGTCCTAAATTTAATTTTCTATTTAATTTTTCATGGTTCTCAATACAACAATTTGATCTCTTTTTTTGAAAACTCGCATGAGTAATTCAACTGATCTCAAAGATAAAATTTGGAATAAGAGATTAAAGATCGAACTTCACCAGTGACATTGTGAAAGCAACTTCCGAAAAAATTAGGAGTTTTTTGTGTGCAATGAGCAATTATTCAAATCTTTGTTGCCGGTTGAATCTCCATAATTTACTTCATCTCATGGTCCAATAAAACAAAGAGAGATGAACGTTCAGGATAAGCGATTTCATCTTTTTAAAATTTACTTATAGAGGGAGGGAGCATTGAAATTGTGTGCCAATAATTAAAAGTAGTCGTATAACGATTTGGACTTGAAACGGGAGTGGGTGTGTATTTGGTGCTCCACATTATTATTTCTTCGTACGTCTTTCTGGCACTATTTCGGCCATATCCCATTTTCTCACCCCCACTTGACAATAATCATACATTCATACTCCCTAATTTTTTATTTCAATACGCCGCATTTTTAAAAATTACTCGGTTATTTTACATGAAGTACGTAGAAAAACAAATATTTTAAGATGTTAATAATACTGGGTAAAACTATATATCTTACTTATTACTCCATGGTAGTTTTTCTATACTAACGTTTTTTTTTTTTGAAAAAACCCCTTATTACTAAAAAAAATAAAATGAATTATTATTATTATTATTATTATTAAAATAAACTAGTAGTTTAATAAAAAAAATTAACTTCACAATGTTAAGAAACGGGCACTGCCGCCCCAGATAATAAGATTTTTATAAATGTGAATTACTACATATAGTTTATAACTATGTAAACACCAGACTAAAATATTTTTAATTAATCTTAAGTGAAAATTGGTTTTTAAAGACTTATGGCTACTATTTTGGTTTTAAAGGACTTATGACTCTTATTTTGGTATATTCATATATTTTTTGCCCCTATCTAGAGAGTTTTCTCTAATCTTAAAATGTAGAATGCCCAGAGTTCCCCTTCACTCACGACCCGACAGGAAAGTGAGGAGGATAAATATTAAGGAACTCATTCAACCAAAAACTCAAGCTTGTAGTTGTGGCCCGAGAATAGTTATTTATATTCTAACACGCCCCCTCATGTGCAAGCGCAATCTTTTTTCAGCCTTGCACGTGAAACTTTAATTTTTTTTAAATTAGGTGGCGCTGAGTTTCGAATCTATGACCTCTTAGTCAACAAGGCTCCGATACCATATCAAGGAACCATTCAACCAAAAGCTCAAGCTTGTGGTTGTGGCCCAGAAATGGTTATTTATATTCTAACACGCCCCCTCACGTGCAAGCGCAATCTTTTTTCAGCCTTGCACGTGAAACTTTAATTTTTTTAAATTAGGTGGCGCTGAGTTTCGAAGCCGTGACCTCTTAGTCAACAAGGCTCCGATACCATATCAAGGAACTCATTCAACCAAAAGCTCAAGCTTGTGGTTGTGGCCCAGGAATAGTTATTTATATTCTAACAATAAAACATAGTATAATCTTAATTTGATTCTCAAAGAGGACGCTCTGTGCCCATTACGCACGAGGAGCTATTTCCAAATATAGGACTCCTACACTGCCGCAACCTAGACACAATCCTAAGACCTTGGGCTTGACATGATCTCCTAAGACTAACTAAGGTACACCTGGAGGCATCCTAGTAATTTTAAGAAGCTATGGAGGAAAGGAAACACAATTGAGTTACTCCTATTGAGAATTGCCTGGGGATAATACCTAAGCTAAATAAAGTCAGTCTCTCGTGCGTAGAACTTTTGATGTAATTTTTAAATTTCACCTCGATTATCAAATGAATTGTATTCAATATAATTACGGAGTAGGTTTTAAGTTTATGAGCTGGTTGTAAATGTGCTTACTATTCGGTTAGACTATTAGACTCTATATTATTTTTAATAAAATCGGGTTCAATTATAATAATATTTCTACATAAAAATTACGATTTAATTGCGACAAAGAGAACACAAAGTAAATATATTTAAGTCTTTACTATTGTGTTTGGGACATCCATTTCGATCTCCACTCTTAATTGGTGGTGTATATGCATTGTTTGGGTATCTATTCCCTTTTGTGAAAGTGCTAGGGTTGCCCCCATTGAATCTTTGGGTATCAAAATTCAAATCTAGTCTTCTTTTGGCAGATAAAATGACGTTTATATGTGCACAAAACTACAAATAAAAGAGTTATTTGAATAATCTTATTAGCCCTCGAGCGTTAAAAGGAATATTTCATGATTTCTAAGACGGAGTAATAACCAATTTTTTGGCACTAATTTTTTCTATAATTTCCTCCCCAAATGAAACGTACCTTGTGTAATTTTTACCAGTTGCCTGCCAAATTGTGTATGTTTGACTTTTTCGATGAAATTCATTAAAAATTGAGGATGTGTTTTTCTATGTTTAGAAATTTGCTAATATTATTTATAAACAGTTTTTAATTATAAGTCAGCTGATGACATTTTCTGTGTCTTTATAATCTGACTTGAATTGTAAGCTGTTTATAAGCCATACTTTAAGGCGTTAATCCATAATTTTGGAAACGTTTAGTTCCCAAAACTCCATAAAATTCTTTCTAGATAGTCTCTCCCAAAGAAATGTCACATTTTTTAATTTTTTTTAAAATTTCATAAAAATACTCTTTCCATCAATTAATTTCTCTCTTAGTTTTCTCTTTAGGTCGTTCAAAAAAAGTTTCTCATTTCACAACTTTTTTTAATATATGTGTCATTATACTCTTGTTTTTACACGTACTATTCACTTTATTCTATCACATCAAAGAGGCAAAAATGTAAAATCTTTACATTTTTTGACTTTTTTCTTAATCTATGTGCGGTGTGCCAAGTGAAATTATTGGAATTTTTTTGGAGAGTAAAAAACAAGTAGATGAGAATACCTTATGAGACATGGGGATGAGTTTTCTGAGAGTGGCGAGCTGAGCGTTGATTCTGTCTCTGCGGCGTTTCTCCGCCTGGCTGTGGCTTTTGGATGCGGTTTTTGAACCTCCTCCGCCACCACATGATCTCATCATCATCTCTTCGTCTTCATCCTCTTCGAACGGCGGCGGCGGCGGCAGCCATGATTGAAAACCTGCAATAGCTGCAGATGAGCTATAGTAATACTCAGAAGGATAGCATGAAGAAGAAGAAGAAGATCCATTAGTTTTATTATTATTTTCTCCCCACTCACAGCTCAATAAAGAATTTTCCATTTCTTATATATTCAAATTCTTTTTTTTCTCACTTTTATTTTTTTTTTTTTGTATTCCTTGGCTCACGATATATAAAGAATGATTTTGCTTGATCATCAGAAACGTAACCCCTGCTCCTCTTATTATTTTACTCCGTATAAACGAGTTAATTACTCCGGTACTTTTTTACCTCTTCCCATTTTTTCTCCTTTTTTTTTAAAAAAAATATTTTATTTCTTCTCTCAAATTTGGTGTAATATTTGTATTTTTTTAAATGAATTTTTTTAAATTAGTTAACCTCTTTATAATGGGATGTTGGGATAAGTGAATTTTGAGTAAGTCCGTGATTGCATTGGTTGCATATATACTCCTCCCTTCAAAAATAATTTTTCCGTTTTGACTTTATAAGCAAATTAAGAGAAAAAAAGTTTTGAGTTTTCATATTTGTTCTTGAGTAATTGCAACAAGTGGAACTTCTCCCCTGGCTTGAGTGGTAGCAAGCCCACTCCCCAGGATTCATGGGGAAGTTCACCCAGGTTCGAGCCCCAGCGAAGGCAGCAGCATTGGCTCTTTGTGCGTCATTAGTCATTAGCTTGAAAATAGTTTGAACAGATACTACCTTGTAATAGAGTCAATAGCATTCAAAAAAAAATTGCAACAAGTGAAATAAAGTGTAAGTATGGATGGTAATTAATGGGTAAATGTGAGGGTACTAATGTGGTTTAAAAAAATATTTTCCAACAAAAAAAAACAAGAAAATAATTTATGAACAGACAAATAAGAAAAGTGGGAAAATAAATTATGGATTGAGAGAGTATGTGTGTAACTAAATAAGGGTCCGTTCTATTCTATTTAGTTTTTCAATTTATTGCACATTTTTATTAAAATCAGATTATATAAGACTAAATTAGATTACACAAGCTATCAGATTAGATCATATTGGAATTTCTGTAGGCCAAGTGAACTAGGCAAAGTGCTTTTATTTGTCTAGTGTGGGATTGAATCCACCACATGAATTCCCAACACCCCAAGTGGTAACTAATTTGGTCGACTTACTACTTAGATTAGTGAGTGAGTCTAGCTCTAGCATGTCAATATCCCTTCATAGCTAGCCCGATGAATATATTAGGATGAATCGAATTCAAACCGAACTTCGTTATGAAACCATGTTAGAATTTCAGTGTGTCGTGTGAATTGAGTGAAGTATTGGGTGAGATTTGACCACTTACCCATATAAAATCTAGATTTTTTTCTATCCAAAAACTTAAAATAATGTGTAGTGCTTCATCTTTTTTTAAATGATAGTGTATTTTAAATGATAGTGTTTTTTATTTGATTTTTCCGGTGTGGGATTGAACCCATCACAGGGATTCCCAACACATCAGGCAAACGAAATGCAACCTAAAAAAATACTTCCTTTGCCCCTTAAATTCTTTCTCCTTTCCTTTTTTTCTTGTCGTCCCACAAACACTTTCTCTTTTATATTAAAAAACCACTTTACTCCTACTAATTTTTATCTTACCTATCACATTATACTTATTTATTACAGTAATAATCTACCCATCACAAAGTACAACACCTAACATCAAAGTGTGTTCAAAGATGGAGAGTCCACCTCGGGCATGCCCACACCCCAGCCAGGCAAGATTGTAAGAGGGTAAATCCTTAGAGCTGGAGAGACCGTCTTGTGTCTATTGTGCACAAGGAGTTATTATAAATAAAAGAACTCTCACACTTTCAAAGCCAGAATCCAACGCTAGAATCAACAAGTTTGACATCTTTCCCATTGAAGTACCAATGCCGGCATCAAAGTGGGTTCAAGTGTAGGGTCCAAAGGGAGTGATAACCAATAGAAAGAGGGGCCAGCATTCATAACGGACGGCCCTACAACCTCCTACCTGACAATCAAATTGTAGTAGGTTTATCTTTCTCAGTTTCAAAGTTGCCAGAGTAAGCATATATTCTCATTTTGTTCCAAAATAATTCTCTTGATTTGACTTTCACTAAATTTGTAATAAAAATAAAATTGTAGGGTGAAAATTTATATACCGAAAAGAGTGTCAAAGTTTGATTCTTTTGATCAATTTATGACACGATATCATTTGATCACAAATTTAACTAGTTTGAAATAAATATTTGCGAAAACAATATTCGAGTTGAATCGTCCGCACTTTTAGCAACCGGTGGATGTCCGAAAATGCCGCACAACACATGGGCCTTGTTTGGATGTTGGCTGTCAGCTGTTGGCTGTTGGCAGTTCGTGTCAGCTGTTGTGAATGGCTGTTTAGTTCAGCTGGTTTGACCGGCATGATGAATTGGCTGATTGTTAAAAATGTTTGGTAAAATTAGCTGTTTGAAAATAGTTTTTCCTATATATATATATATATATATATATATATATATATATATATATATATATATATGTATGTATGTATGTATGTATGTATATTCATTTTTTTTAATTTTTTTTACACACAAGATATTTATTTTCATTTTTTTACATGTAAAATTTAAATCTTTACTATATGGAGTATTAAATTTTACTTTCATTTAATTCATAAGAACTTATTAATATACAACTTTTTAATGATTTTTACTTTTTATTTTCTCATTTCATTTTTTTGAAATTTTTAATTTTTAAATTTAATTTCTTTTAGTATTTAATTCTTTAACTTTTATTTTTATTTTTAGTTTTTACATATACTATAAAATATCTTTCAAGAAAAATAATTTTTTAAAAAATTAATTTTCCTAACAGCCAAGTCCAAATGTTACTCCCCTAGCATTTCGGATTTTGGCTTTTCGGATCAAAATGCCAAGTGAAAAAGCCATTAGCCAAACAACAGTTTTGGCGGTTCGCTCAGTCAAAAAAGCTAAAGTCAGTCAAACATGCCAAAAGCCACCCGAAAAGCCGTTTTCCAAACAAGGCCATGGTATGGTGGGCCAGATCTAAAGACTAGTCCAACTTTAATTTTTTATCCGCTCTTAGAAATTATGCAATTGGGCCACAGGACGACCCAAGTCGTACTATATAATTAAAACCATCGAATTAGGATCGAAGAAAATACGTAATTTTAATTTTGACGTTTTATAACACAAAAATATGTAGATTTAGAATTAATAGTATCAAAAATAAATTTGAATGGGAGAATTCAATTTCATCTAAATCAATTCAATAGAGTTTTAACTCTCAATTTAATTCTAATGACATCAACCCGTGAACAAAACTGACCCTACGATTCCATTAAGTACCCCGGATTATGACCATCAAAATGTAAAAATGTAGAGTTGAATTTCAATTCTACTGTTTAATAGCACAAAAATTTATACTCCCCCGTCCTCATTTTGTAATCAAAATGGGAATTACGAAATAAAATTCCAAGATTTTTTAAATTATTTAATTTACAAATTGATAGATCAATAGGAAATAAAAATTATACATTAAAAAACTACATCAAAAGTTTTACAAAACAAGAGGTGACAAGAATATTTTATCTTATCAAAAATCAATGAAAAAATACAAATAAACAAAAGTTATCGAGAAGAGAGAGAATAAAATTGTAATCAAAATTTGGACGGATAGAATACTCGGTGCACACAAAGAAGATCTCTCACGTGGTCGACAACGGCCAACGTGGCCGTCGGGAACTCGGCATACACAAGTATGATGATCTTACTATAAAAGCACCATCTAAAGTCTAAACTGATTTTTAAAACTTTATTCTAACTCATTCTAGTAAAATATGAATGTTTCTTATTTTCTATTCTTAAATTTAGAACAATTTTTTTTACTTATCTCAAAAAGTAAAATAAAAAAGAAATGTGAAACATGACCAAAATGTGTTCAATAAGTCCAAGTTGTAGGTCCTCATTCACACACTCATTATTGTAAGTTGCATCATATCATTAAGAGTGGACAAATGTTGACACAGACTACTAATGTACCTCCAATAAGTATTGCACATCCCATGATTCCTTTTTTTCTCTCTTCACTTTTAGTCTTTTTTTCAAATTATTCATTTCTTTTTTTTTCATCTCTGAACTTTCAAAAACTACTTTTGATCACCAATTAAAAAGTTCATTTAGTTGTGTCAAATTGACCAGTCAAGTTTATTATGGAGTAACCAATAATTTAAATGATTCAAAACAACCGGTCGATAATCATTTTGAAATTGTTCTTATAAATATTGCCGAATCTTGTTTGACCGGGTCGGCTTGGTCACCGTACTCGTGAGGCCGTGACTATTTGAAAAAGATTGAACGCATAACCCGTAATAGTTGTGTTCATTCTTACAATTTATTCACTTCTGTTACTAACTTTACAATATTTCTGAACTCATACCGTTGATATTGAATTTGTAAAGTACAAATTGATCTTAACACATATCATACTTTGTACCAAGTATGTTTTGAAACCACAATTTGGAAATTGGAACTTACGGAGTATATCATAATTGACAAGAATAGTGTGACATAAGAGGCATTTGTTAAGAGTCCTTGGGACATTTTATTTCTTTTGATTTCTCATAGGTACTATATATGAGTGTAATGTCACATTACCCAGACAACAAAAGAGAGCTCTTTTTCGTTTGAAATTTACTGAACTAATCTAAACTAAATTCAATTGAAATGCTACATGATAGCTAAAAGTTGTCAAGCAATCCATATTATATAAGACATGTATCACAAACACACCTCAACTAGTACTCATTGAAATGAATGGCACCAACTTTCCACACAATGTACGTCGTGCCAAACATAACCGTGCTGATGAAAACAAACGAAAACGCAATGAGAAAAAGGTCAAACCCTCCCGGGAGGTCGAAAGTCAACCCCGGCTTCGGAAGCCCGCGGGTTTCATCGTCGAATAGATTATTTGGCGCCTCCGGGAGGCCTCTCTTCTTCCCCTTTTCAGCCTCGCGCAAAACATCAAACAGTTTGTTTCCCATCACCGGTTTATCTAAGGCCGTGTTTGGCTCGTTGTAACGGTTGAGAACACGAGCAGCCCTGAGTTTGTCTCTAACTGTTAGAGGAGAAGACTTTTTGAAGGATGGTTTTGCAGGGGAAGAAGATGACGAGTCAGTTGTCGGTTTGTTCTCTCCGGATGAAGGGTCATTATTTGAGACTCTTGAATTTGAATTCCTCTTGTTCTCCTTCACATCCCTGCCAAACAATGCCTTATGCGAGGGATGAGTGAAATGGAGAAACTTGGGGACACTCATTCCCTTTCCCTGCAGCTTTGATTGGCAAGATATGAATGATACTTTAATCAGAAGCATTGAACCAACTTAAAACAAGCAATGGTTGCCTAAACAATGGATCAAAATCATCTAAACCAATGAAATTCAAGAATGATATATTGCATAATCTTGATGAAATTGGCTACTGGGAATGAGAAAATTAACCTCTTTTAGAGCAAAAAATCAAGTCTTGCAAATAGATTTATCGGATCCTAATTAAAGCTCAGCCCATATGAATAGGGGGAAGAACAAGATCAAGAAACCCAATTTCCTACCCAAAAATGGGGAAAAAATCAAATCTTTTTCCATTCAGAAACACCAAAATGACCAAATCTATCATATTTGTGAATCAAATCACCAGAGGATAAAAGTGAATAAATAAAGAAAGAAATAAATGTCTCGTAGGTTAAGAAAACGAGTGAGGAGGCCTACGACTGGATTGAAGCTGGGGAAAGAGTTGAAAGAAATAGCCATCGAACGGAACCATAGGCTGCGCTGTTCTTCGCAAATCCCAAATGAATGAACGGCGCGGAGAGGAATAGAGGATGAAGCAATTATCCCCTAATTCTTACAATATTTTTTCAAGTAAATTCTTTAAAGAAAAATTACCCAAAATAATTCCAACTTTACCCGGTTTTTCAGAAATAATCTAATCTTTCACTGTGATGCATAATAATCCCAACTTTACTGAAATTTGTCAATTTTGAGTCGCCGTTAAGTTTCTAACAGTGGGTTAACGAAAATGCCCGTTTTAGGCAATAAAATGAAAGTTGAGATTATTTTTTATGAATTTTCATTTTTTTTATTTTTTTAAAATTTTTCATTTAAATTTTTTAAATTGCTTTCTACCTCCATCATCATTTCTTTTTCCTTTTTTAAAGATTAGTCTTAGTTTAAAAAATAAAAATAATAGATATAAAAATGATGAATTTTCATTTTTTTTATTTTTTTTAAAATTTTTCATTTAAATTTTTTAAATTACTTTCTACCTCCATCATCATTTCTTTTTCCTTTTTTAAAGATTAGTCTTAATTTAAAAAATAAAAATAATAGATTATATAAAAAATGAAAAAAAATGAGAAATGTAACTAAAATGATACAAAAATAATAAAATAAATAAGGTAATCAATTGAAACTAACTTGAAATTGGTAAAAGTAAAATAAAAATATACGGGTGAGTTTTAATATTTTACGCATTATACAAAGTATTAACATTTCACTTCTTATCTTTTTAGAAAAAATTATGTACAACAATTCCAACTTTACCAGACGGCTTGTTCTTTTAAAAAATAAACAGTACATTAAGACTCCGTATAGTGTGTAAAATGTTAAAACCCACCACTCCGTATATATTTATTTTATTTCTTACCAATTTCTGTTTAATTTCTATTGATTACATTATTTATTTGATTAATTTTGTATGGTTTTAATTATTTTTCTCATTTTCATTATTTTTTATACGGAGTATCTATTTTTTTCTAAGGTAAGAATAATCTTTAAAAAAGAAAAAGAAATGGAGGTTGAAAGTAATTCAAAAAATTTAAATAAAAATTTCAAAAAAAATCAAAAACAAAAATTCATCAAAAATAATCCCAACTTTCATTTTGTTGCCTGAAACAGTCATTTCCGTTAACCCTCCGTTAGAAACTTAACGGCGACCCAAAACTGACACATTTCAATAAAGTTGGGATTATTATGCATCACAGTGAAAGGTGAGATTATTTTTGAAAGACCGGGACACCGGGTAAAGTTGGGATTATTTTGGGTAGGGGTGAGCAAGTACCGAACCGAAACCGAATTTTTCCGAAAAAACCGAGAATACCAAACCGAAAAATACCGAACCGAAAAAGTACCGAGAAGGAACCGAACCGTACCGAACCGAATGGTCGGTACGGTATTTGGGAACGGTACAAGGTGACTTCCCATACCGAAAATCCCGAACCGAACATATATACTAAAATATTATAAAAAATAATACCCCGGAGTAATATTTTTATATTCCTTCACTAAATAATAATTTTTTTAAAAAAAAGTTGGTTCAAGTTCTATTATGTGTAAATTATACTTTTATTTGAGTTTTAATTTTTGTGTTTGAACATAAAAGTATTCACAAAGATTCAAAATACTCCTTTGTTGTCGTTCATTTTTTTAGTTAGTGAAATATAAACTAAGTTTTGATACGCATTTCTTGCATTTAAATATTCATTTTTTAATCTTTCATGTTTTTTTATTTAAATTCACTTTTAATTTTCAAAAATAAAGGGACATTGTTAAATTTTAAGGTGAAAAGTAGGTATGTATATTCATCCCGATTTATACCGAAACTGATACCGAACCATCCCGAACCATACCGAACCGGTATTTTGGGATCGGGATTGGTACGGAGTAAAATCCCATACCAAACCGAAATATTTGGTACGGTATCGGTACGAGCTAAATACCGTAACATACCGTACCATGCTCACCCCTAATTTTGGGTAATTTTTCCTTCTTTAAATTGTGGTTTTGTATATAATAGATTAAATCATTCTAAATAAAAAACAATTAAAATAAAAGTTTCATATCTTTATCACAAAATAAAGATGTACACTGTATATAGATTTATCATGATACGGAGTACTTTTTATACTCCGTATTATATTGGCATGATTGGTATGTATATACACTTTAACTTTTATTTAAAAAATAAAAACATGAAACTCTTAATTTAGTCTTTTTTTCATTTTAAGTTATTAATTATCATTGCACATTTACTTTTTCTGCTATCATTGTGTTCCAACAATGCAGAATGGAGGACTAATAATGTAGGAGAAAGAAAAAGTAGAACTAAAACATTAGAAATATATCAAAATAGGACTTGCATGTTTTTATTCTCGAAATAGGACTTAAAATGCATTTACATTACCAAATATGGTCATGTACATTATCAAAAAATATAGTAATGTGCACATGTACAATGCCAATCACATAACCACAATGTGAAGTCCTATTTCGAGAAAAAAACATGAAAGTCCTATTTTGATACCTTTCTCGTTCACCTATTTTGATACCTTTCTAATCGAGCACGATGATCCATCTCGTTCACCTTGCGAATACAAAAACAATAGCAAAATTTACCTAATTAGCACTGAAACATAGTAACTTTCTCATTGTGTACATATGTAATTATGTAATCACTAATATGAAAGCTGAAAAAAAAGATGTGAATATAATAGGAGAATGGGAAAAAACCCGAATCCATGGTTTGTGGAATTGAAACCAAGCCAGTCTTATTAGCATTTTTTAAAATAAAAAAGTGACATTATTAGCATTTTTTATAAAGGTTGTGTTCTTATTTAAGTTCATAATTAAAAATTACTCCTTCCGTCCCTTAAAAAAATTCTCGTTTTGACTTTTTGAAGATTTAAGAGGAGTATATTTTAATATTGATTTTCTAAAAATACTCTTTGATGTGATGGATAAAGTAGGATGAGACATACGGAGTATAAATTAATATAGAAAAAATGTGATGTGATAGGTATGTTAAGAATTAGTTAGAGCAAAAGTGACTTTTTAAAAGAAAATGAGAAGTATTTTTTGGAACGGATGAAAAAAGAAAGTGAAACTTTTTGCGGGAGAAAGGGAGTATGAAGATGCAGAGTGAGAAGGCATTAGTATTATGTCCTAAATTCACCGTTTCATATGGTTTCACCGTTTCTAGCGGTGCAAGTTAGATTCGACTTTGGAAGTAGAATTGTGAATTTTAAGTGATTGTCAAACAATAATGGAACAAATTATTCTCCTTTATAACAAATTACTTAATTTTTTATTACATGAAGAAACTTATTACTCTTAAATCAGAATACGAAGTATATTTCAAATAACCCGATATACAAACGCAATGTTATAAAAAGCTACCCTTTTGCAGGTCAAAAACAATTGATCATTGGAACTACGAATTAACTAGCTGTTTCACATTTTTGTAATTTATTTTACGTTAAGAATTGAAATTTATTTTCCATCATCTCATATGAAGCCCAAGATTCACTATTTCTTGGCTTTGAATTATACTTCGTAATATAATACTCCCTCCGTCCTAAAACTTTCTTCCCAGAGCACTATTCCAACTTCACGGGATTTGATATTTATTTGTGTTTTCTCATGGCCTATATGATAAAATAAAATATTCTTGTCACTACTTGTTTTGTTAAACTTTTGATGTAGTTTTTAAATATGTATGTTTTATTTTTTATTTCTATACCAATATTTAAATAAAATAGATTGAAAAAACTTGGAATTTTTTTCGTTTTGCGAACCGGGAAGAAAGTTTTAGGACGGAGGGAGTAAAACAAAATGATTCTTTAAACTATCTATCCTTTTTCAAGAATGAAATAGTAGCGAGTCAATGTAATTTCCGACATTCATCCATGGGTCATTCGGAAATAATCGTTTTCTATTTCAAACACAAAGATCAAGTTTGTGCAGTTTGAACTCAAGATCTCTTAGAGAAATCTTTTTTTTTTTTTTGCATTTCCCAAGAGATAAAAGAAAATTATGTTTTGTAGGAATAATTGACTACTTTGCCATCAAACTAACACACAACAAATGCATTATATTAAGAGTAATACTAAAGTCACAAACAAATAGAACACAAACTATTCAAAGTTGACATTTGTACACTTTTCCAAGTGAATAAAATAATTTTAAATAATTAAAAATAAAAATTTACACACACAAATAACAAGTTTGTGTAGTGACCTATCTACACAAACGTTGGTTATTCGAGATTGCCAAACGTGATCTAACTACACACAGGGGAATTGTAAAGTAAATGAGATCAAAGCTACAAAAATACTGTAGAAGAGCAATTAGAAACTGGGACATATATATCATTCATCAATCATATATACAAAGAGAAAAAGACTTTCAATGTCTCAAACCACAAAATTAAGTACAAAGTTGGGCTAATAATCAGCAAGCAAAAAGACAATCACATCCTCAGCTTGTCCCCTAACTGCAAAAAAATTGCCTCTTCTAAACGAATATTACAAATATATATATCAACACAACCCTATAGCACAAGCCAGTGATTATTTCTAAAGTAGTCTCCAATTAATACAATGCAGGAAATTGAGCAAGTAAATCTAGGAAAAAATTGAAGGAAAAAAAAAGAAAAGGTAAAAAAGGACCTGAATAATTGGCTTCCGACTTTGTCCTCATAATCATTTTGGTAAACAATCGTGTAGAGTGTATATGCCTGCAGGTTAGTATGGACCCATGGGTGGCATGCCAAATGGTGGTGGCATCCCCATGGGCGGTGGCTGTCCACCATAAGCCCCACCCATTCCTGGCATTGGTGGCGCGGGTAAAGCAAGCGGGAGCAGCTGAGCGTACATATTCTGCAACAAATTGTATGTTTTTATTATTACAGTGTAAATCCAATAAAAAAAAATATATGTATAGAAGCAAGTACCTGTTGTTTCATAATATCATTTTCTTCATTTTGCTTTGCCTTTGCTTCATTTTGTGCCTCGATTTTGTCTTTGATTAGTTCATCAACTTTGCCTGTATACTCACGAATGAACTGCAAGAGAAACAACCCCAAGAGAATATTCAGATGCTGGCAAAAAGGTTCTCTTTCATTCCTTTAAAATTAGGGCAAATTACTGAATGTGTCCAGATATTTATCTCAATGCACTGACTGGCAAAGGGAGGTGAAAATAAAAAAAACTTAAGATTCATGTCAATATTATCCTGAACATTGTGAAATAAATTACTCCCTCCGTCCCATTATCTTCCCGGCTCAGTTTACAATGTTTGAAGTTATTTTCAACTCAATTTATTTAATCATTAGTGCAGAAAAAAGCTTGTATATATTTAGAAATTAACCCAAAAATCTATCTTAACAAATAGTCAATGAAAATATGTAAGAGAAGAAATATGATTTGACAAGGTGAATAGTAACTCGATATATAACTTTTGGACGGAGAGAGTACAAAATTAGAAAAAGTGGTTGATCTTAAAATTTAATAGTGGAATTATGTGGTCCATTTTTTAAGTTAAAAAGTAAGAAAATACATAAGGATAATGTAGAGTCGCACAAATGTAAGTAAAAATGGTATGATATAAAATTAATGAGACAGATATGAACAGATAAAAGGGACAAAATAGTGCAACAAAAGGAGAATATAAAAACTTAAAATTAAGCAAACGCGAGAGGCGAGAGTAAAAGAATGAGTGACCTGTAACAGATAAGGGAAGGCAAAGTCTATCATTTTATTGATCCAGGCGAGTTCAAGAGCAACATCTGGGCGGATCAAATCATAACATACAAAGAGGCATGAGGCAAAGCACTCTTTCTTTCCCTGCAAAAAAATATAGAAAACACATTGCTTAGATCCAACTATTTAACTTCCAGTAATCTAGTGTCCTTTGCTAAAGCAATTACTGTTTCATCAAGGCAGTCTTCTAGCATTGTTGTATCGGTAAGGTACAATACTTGTAAATTACAAATCCTAATTATATTTGTGGATTCAAAAATTAAATTTTACATACTTAGCATACTGAATATGTTTTGGACTTCTCTAGAAAATTTCAACTAAATTGATTGAAATGTATGTTCTTCAGTTGAAATAAGACGGTTATTTTGAGATAAAGGAAGATTTTATGAACATGTGAAATGAAAAAGAAAAAGACAATGTTGTTACCTGATCAATGAAATAAACAAGCAACTCCTCAGCAAGTTCACGGTCCCCAGATTGTGAGGCCGTCTCCATGGCATCTTTGTATAGATTATCTTTCTTGGAAAGAGCAATGGATTGCTTCCACCGACCTGCCTTCTTGTAAATAGAAGCAGCAACACGCCTCATCTCAAGAAGCTCATGTTTCTCAATCTGGTAGCAGAGGGAAAAAAGCTTTACTGATTTACTATGCTGAATAGATTGATAAGTAGAAGATATATAATGATACATAAGTTTTCACCACCTTTTGTGCAAGGCCAATTTGATCAAAGCTGTCATGTAATTCAATAGATTCTCGTAGTCTATCATAGTCCTCTTCCTCAACATATATCTCATTAAGGGCCTCGTTAACAGCGGAAACGTTGTTGCTCTGAACAGCAACCATATATGGCTTCACCAGACACAGGTGGCCGGCCTATTTTTATTTTAAAAACATCACAAATAGTTAAGCATTATAGTCAAAATAAATATAAATTGGTTACGTCATATTTTAGTCCCTCAATTATGTAGCTTTAGAGACTTTTGTGGGTAGTCATTAACTTTTGGTCTTATGTGGTATAACCAGGATTCTTTTGCAAGAATTAACAATGATGGACTCAAGAAAATATTCCACTTTAGTTGGTCCGTGACTCTTAGGTCAATCCCATCTATGGTCACTGGCATTCAATTTTTTCCAATTTTGGTCCATGACTCTAAGGTCAATCTCAGTTATGGTCCCTAGCATTCAATTTTTTCCACTTGTGGTCCTTTTTGGTCAGTTGTTTAGTAAATTAACAACTGAAATTGTACGCAAATTGACCAAATAAATGATCAGACGGACCAACAGTGACAAACAAAATTCATATCCGTGCACCAACAGTAGAATTAATAAGTCGCAAAAATGAAATATTTTCATGGACTAGAATTGTTAAAGCTAAATGTTTGAGGGACAAAAAAGCAATCCACCAATAATTATTTGAGCACAAAACATGCCTAGGAAGGTTAATTAATAATATATTTTACCTTTCTAAGAATGTCTACCACACGTGTGTGGTCCACCTTTAGGGCGAGGACATTTAGAAGATCATTAATCAGGTCAGGATGTTCTTGCAAATAGAAGTGAACGGCCTTGTAATAGAGCTCAACATTGGAAACTTTAACGACAATATCCTTGAACTGCATGTGATCCCAAGCATCTGGTGAATGGTTCATGACAGTAGTTGCAGCATTGTCGAATTCATCATATTGGATGTAGAGATAAGTAAGCTCCTTCCAATGTTGCTGCTCATCACATGCTCGGATAAGTTTAGGAATGTTTAGACGGCTTGAGAACAATTTGATGTGTTCCATCAGCTTCTCATGTCGGTATCTGGCATACAATACACCAAGCTCGGTGAAGATACCCATATGTGCACGCTCCAATCCTAGCCCGCTCTCCATAAGAGATATTAATTCATTGAAGCATCCCCGGTTTTGATAGTACTCACTCACTTCTTCTAGGTCATCCACCTGCAAAAACAGATTCAGCATTAGAAATCCAGATTTTGCTTTGCGATGAGAATTAACGAGAAAATAATACTTAATATAAGACACAACCCAGGAAAGATTAAAGATACTTACAATTTTCTCTAATTTTTTCATATAAGAAAGAAGACTTGCATATTTAAACACAAACATCACAAATCTTCTAAAGCTATAGAAGTATTAAATTAGTTCAAGATGATGAAAAGTGGAGTTGAATTCATTTGGAAAAAAGAAATAGCGTGAAGTCGTGAACCACATAGTTTTTCATAAAAAAATAAAGGAGTGATAATTATGGGATGAAAGAAGGAAAGTGTGAAGATAAACTAGTTAATAAAAAATATTTTAAAAAACAACCTAATACAAAAGAGGCAGACACAGTGACCAACAAGTAGTAACTAAGACAAGTAAACAGATACTTTAACAAAATAAATATGAACACAAAATTTATTAGGGCCAAAGAATTGAAAAAAAAAAATAAATAAATGCTTCATTCGAAAAATAATGCCTTATGAAAAGGAACATTGATTCATTTTAAAGGTGCCTTAACAAGGACATAAAACGATACCTGCACAATGATGTTAAGCCCACAAATCTGAGCCAATCGGAACTCCTCAGCATCAACACAAGCAAAGCAGACATCTTTCCACGTCTTTGCACTATTTGCCTTGCGAGCAGCATCAACGGCACCTTGGAACTGCTTCAACCTTACAAGTGTGCTTGCCAGTTTTCCCCAATTAGAAATAAAGGAAAAAATTATCTTTGCAGCTTCATATAAACCTTCTTCAAACAAACGATCACCAACATTGGGCAGATTAGCAACATTCGGCATGAGAATAAATTCCTCTATCTCACCCAGCCGATCAATTTTGGCATATGCAAAGATAAGTTCACTGTCAACCTTGGGTTCCTTTGTTCTCTGCCTTACCATCAACAGATACTTCACCAAGTCATGATAAACATCCGCATCCTGAGCAGCACGGATAACTTCCAAGAAGTGGGTGGCGTCCTCTGCACGAATGAATGACTCAATAGCATCACTAATTAATCCCTCTCTAAGCTGAGCAATGGCAACCTGACTCCACACTGCATCTTCTTCAACACGGAAAGCGAACTCCACAGCCCGATTAATGTCCCTAACATTATCTAGAAGAACTCTCACAGCCTGGACATTCAAGTTGAACTTTTTGAAAATTGCAAAAGCTTCTTCATACAGTTGGGCCTCAACAGCCACTTCACCAACTGCAGGTCCACCAAAGTTATCAAGTCTGTTTATGTAGTCCATAACCCTAGAGGAGTCTGCTTTAATGGCAGTCAAGATAAGCAAGTTCTGCAAATTGAAGTTCCCGCTGAAAGAAGAGTTTTGGAGAACTATCTTTTCAAGAAGCTCAATTAACTCGTGTGGAAGATCAGCAGTCATGAATGCTTTGACTGCTGCAGACACTTGTTCTGGGCTCTTACTTTCAGGAAGAGCAGTCGATACGACTTGATCGATAAGCAGCCTTCTGAATTCATTTTCAGAGTTCAGAACCTTCTCCCAAAGATCACCATCCATCCTTTCCACTACATACCTAAAGAAACAGTGAATTTTAAACATAAAAAATAGATGGGGATCAAATCCAAATGTCATCAAGGAACTGGTTTATTAATACGAAGTAATAATTGAATAAACATTGAACCTGGCCTGAAGCTTGAACAATGAGTTTTTGCTAGTTACATTAATAAGCTCATCATCACACTGCCCTCTCCGGTATGCAACAACAGCAAGAGTGGGATCACGCTTCTCACAATATTTACCCACAACACGTGAATCGTAATATGGGTTGGTTGTAAGGAAGTGCTCTGGGTTGTTGTTGCTGTCAATTATGATTTTACCCAGTGCATTGTGAACATGCACATCTTGGCTCCCTTCACTCACAAGATGCTCCAAAAATTGAGTAAGCAGTCGAAGACGATTCCTGAAAGTCATGAGAAGCAAAGATGGGAAAATTAACAAAGACTGTGAATAAAGAATGAAGATAAGACATACTTTGTTACCTTTTCTCACATTCTTCAACCAAGGGCTCAACTGGAAGCAGAGATCGTACAGATAGGATCAATCCCTTAATGAAATCTTCAGGGCACTCATCATCCAGAAGCTGTCCAACAACTAATGGAGCATTTCCGGGATTAACCTGCCAATGGACAACAATTTACCTACAATGAACAAAACTTGAAAAATAGAAAAGCAAAAATTTGATAGTAATAAGTGTGGTATGAGGATAGTACCTTTTGGACGTAACCTTCAATGTACCTTAGCATGTTATTTGTGTATAAATAGTGAGTGAGGTCTGGAACAAAACCAAAGCGGTCACATACATTAATCAGAGGTCGGGCATCAGGAAGTTTGGCTTCCATCAAAAAGTTCTTTGTTTTTTCAGGGTCATAGAAAGTGGACTCTCTTGTAACACGTTCAACCTCCTTGATTTGTCCCGTCTTTGCAGCCGCCTCAATGTACTTGAAGTGAATTTCAGGATCCTCACTGCATGCAAATACATACATTAACAAGTAAATACTAGTACTACTAGTGAACATTTTAGACAGTAGCAGATTCTCATTGCAACACACATGCCTTAAACTCAAGTATGATCCTAGGAAGAAATACAATCCATCAAATGACTTGAATTGCTCAAAAAGTTTTATGCATGCATCAAGACCCAACTGTTCACAGTATTCTTTTGCAACCTGCATAATGCATATACAACAAGCACAATCACTACAATGAATGAAGAACCGTCACTTTGTATATTAACGTACCTCACTTGTTTGTGAGTCTCTACGTTATTCAATAACAATGTCATGTAAAAGCACGTAATAGGATATGAGTGTATACCTGAACAATAATCTGAAGGTTTCCCTTTAGATTAATCAGTAAAAGATCCTTCATGCACTCCAACGCCCACTCACGTGATAGTGTACCAAAAAATTCGACCAGAGACTACTCAACAAAATAAAGTTAGTTTGTTTAATAACTGCCAGCCTGCCACAATATGGAAGCATATGCAATATATTAATTATGCCCAACCTGAGGCTCAATTGCATGTGTATTCACAATGACGCGCTTAATATCAGGGAGTTCATTGTAGTGCTGCAAAAAAAAGCACCAAACTGCATGGTTTAGATTTGGAGAAAAGCAACAAAACAGAAAAAAGAAAATAAAATAAGACCCACAAGCCAATTGCAGTAAAATAGAAAATATAAATAAACAATTAAAGATGGGAAAGAATATAACCTGGAGAGCTTGCACATAAAGGCCGGCTTTTTCACAAAGTTGAGCAATTCGTGGACGATCATAGTGGCTAAACATTCCGTTTGCTAAAATTGCAGCCGCCACATTTGGGAAAGTGACAAGATTTATCTCTAACACCTGAATCAAGATTTTAAGTCACTATGATGATGAACCCAACATGCCCAAACCAAGACAAGCTTCATAGCAATTATTGCACAAGATACAACCTTTGTTTGCAGATAACCATGCTCTGGAAGGTTTGGTTTCAGAACATCCAGTAAAAATTCCGTAGCCTCACGAATCATGTTCCTCTGATAAAAACTTCTCGTTAAAAATGACCAATGTTCATCCCTTACAGGATAAGAGCATTTCTCTAACACACAAAATCGGTCATCTATGCCAAAAACAATATATACGTACAAACCTGAAGAAACAGATCAGTTATTGTGTTGTAATCAACAGGACAGCCCCCCTCCATTTGGGACATCATAAGGGAAAAATTTACAGCTCCCTGCAATTATGAGGTATAAAGTTAGTTTAGCTACATCAGCATAAGGAACCCTTAACACAGTAATTACATTTCATTCATTTGCTTAGGAAGAGAAATGGATAAGTTCTGAACCATGCCAAAGCATCATTAATAATCAGAAAGCAATTTAAGTTGGGTAAACACAACACTAGGAAAAGGTACATTCAGAACTTCATGGGGAGAACAGGCAGAGAAAAATAGATATGCATATCATGTGCAAAAATCACACTAAGTGCTTTACGCTTTTACCTGAGGATCAGATCGGAGAATTGTTTGCAGGAGGAAAAGATAGTCAGGTGTATATCCAACCTGTACAGAAGAAACCAGAGTTTTATGGTACATTTTATGATCTTATCACTGACTGTTGAAGAAAGACTATGTCCACCTTATCACTAGATGTGAGAGAATTTAGCTCTTCAATGAAAAATTTTGAGATGCCAAATTCATGTGAGAGGAATATACGGGATGTATGACCACATGGTGCTAACCTGCTTGGAGTATATCAAAATCTTGTCAAATTCCCTGCGTTCAGCAAATGCTGCAACAACTTTTGGAGTTGCCCTCGCTTTGATGTATATCTTCAATGCCAGAGCATTATCAACAGTCTACAGAGGTTTTAATATTAGAATAACTGAGGATTAACAAAAATGTCACGCTCAGAAAAAAATTTCAATTAAGCATAATAAAACATAACAGAGAAAATCGAACTTAAAATGACGAGATCACTTTATGCCAGGTATATTGTTGATGTTAAAATAACCTTTACTAAGTCCCCAAGTTCCTCGCTGCACTCCAGCTTATCTTCTGCCAACCAGTTCTCCAGGAGGTTCTTTTTATTTTGGTTCACAACAAGGCGTGAAAGTTCCAATGACTCAAATGCATTGAGTTTTCCTCTAGTTAAAAGTGTCCCAAAGTACTGAAGCAATGGCGGTGTTTGTCCTGCTTGAAAGGGAACACTCTACAAACAAGAAAAACATATTTGTAAGTGTTAACTAATCACATTGATCCTATTTCTTTCAGGAATAATCAGTTGATAGTATAGATTATAGTGCAGAAATTTACAACAACAACGACCCAGTTGGATCCCACGATAGTGCAGAAATTTATGAAAATTCCTACAGCTTCTATACATGATATGCAAACTGTATCAAACAACTACAAAATGAAACATGCTAAATTGAGAAGTTATGAGCTGAACAATAAATGCTGAAAAAGGAGTACGATACTGAAATGGTCAAGATCAAAGATTAGTGAAATTACAATAAAAGCCAATAAGCCATTTAATAAATACTCCCTCTGTCCCTTTGTAATGCTCCTATTTGCTTTTTATACAGAGTTTAATAAATGAAAGTGTGTGGTTAAGATTTATAAAGAAATAAAATATGTTGTCCATAGACTATGAAATTCAATACGATGCAAAAACTAACCCTAAGGATTCGAATTGTAGAATGAGTTGTATGAATCTCGAGGTCATGTAAACCTCGAGTGATTGTAGTGGAATTAATATGGACCATACAACAATTCTCTTAAAAAGAATCGGGAATACTAATTAGGGAGCAGGGTCTAACCAAAAAGGAAAGATGAAGATAGCAGAGGGAGAACCTTGTAATGGGCCCTATCATAAATACTCTACAATGGACCATGCTAGAAATACCTTTGATAAAAATAAAACAAATCGTGGTGCTGGTTTAGGACAAACCTAGAGAGAAACAATTATGATCTTGTAGATATGTTCAATAATCAATACTTCAATGTAGATTCACTGATGGCCAGTTTAATAGGGTGAGAGCATGGTAGTGATGAGATGCATTAGACAAATAGAGCAAAACACAAAAAAAAAATATACTATCATGAGAAATTGTTTCATAGTTATTGATCATTTCACATATATTGATTCATTTAAACAAAAAGATGGAAAATTAGATAGAGATGAGCATCGAGTAAAGGTGGGTTGGTTGAAGTGGAGGAGTGCAAATGGAGTTGTTTGTAGCCGTGATATATAACATTAAAGCTTAAAGAAAAGTTCTACATAACAACAATTCAACCAGCACCATTATGGGTTTGTTCTCTAAACTTATTTCTTGAGTGAAGTCCAGAGTCTTAAGTGGGAAGTCTTAAATTAGTACCCTCTGCATTCCATAGTCTTCGTCATGTCTGGCTTTTTCATATCAAACTCCGATTTTCATGTCATACTCCGACAGACTTTAATCATCAATTACATAAAATTTGCATTGCATATTAATACAATGAAATAAGTTTCTAATAGTTTTCCGCAAGATAAATCTAATGAAATCATTTTTGAAATAATATCCAATACCATTTTATTTAATTGATGATCACTCTTTGTCCAATTTAAAAGTCAAACTGGACGAATACTCCGGGACAATGACAACAACCCAGTAAAACCCCACGAAAGTAGGGTCTGTAGGGGCGTGCATATGCAGACCTTACCCCTACTCTGGGACAGAGGTACTATGGCTTAGAAAAGAAATCTGAAGTATGGAGTTTTAGGTTAGAGTCTGGAGAAAACAAGTCTCAGAGAACAAACCTTGAAAGGCTCAAAATGTTGACTGCTAAGAAGTGTCATGTTACGAAAATGTAGGTAACTGAAATGCATATATTACAATGAATATGTGGGCATACTACGGAGGATATAATAAGGAACGTGATCATTCAAAAAAAAGGTGGAGTGGCATCTATCACAGATAAATTGTAATAGAATTGAATGGTGGTACTTTGGACAAATACAAAGACCTTCATGGATGGAGAAATGATTTTTGCAAGAGAGGAAGACCCCGGACGTGGAAAGAAGTGATTAGGAGTGATTTGTCTTATGTGAATTTAGATAAGGGTGTGGCTATTGATAGAAGGAAATGGAAAGGGAGAGAGAGAGAGAGAGAGAGAGAACTTTTGGGAATGACCAAACATGATTCTCTTATTAGTTCATGTAGCCAGCCCAAGTTACTTGGGATAAAGACTATCGTGAAAAATTATTCTACCTCATTAATTGTGGGCACTTAGCACTTTAATAGGATCTAATGGCAATACAAAATCTGAAACACAAACCTAAATAATGTCACACTTGAACTTGGGGTGAGCAAATGAAAATTAAAAATTACCTGGAATTTGGCAACAGTATCAGAAGTGCGAAGAATGCCTTGGGGAGACTCTGCAGCAAGCTCGGCTGCCTCTTTATACTTAGCTTGGGCAAATAACTCCTGGAAACGCTTTACCACCTGAAAATTGAGATGTGTAGATGCCTTATCCGATTGAAACCACTATTTTTAAAGGATGGGGATGGAATTCCAAAGTACAGAAAGCTCAAGGTGAGAAACACCAACTGACCAGATTCTCAGCACCAGGAAGGTTTCCTCTCTTGGCAAGATTGACAGCAAGTTCCAGATTATTCAACTGCAAATACATATCAGTTTACAGATTTCAAGTTAAAATTTGTATCATATTTCTAATACTAGAATAACAGAGAAAGAGTTCACCTACTTGGCCACTAACAAAGGGCACAAGTGTTGCTTCATTCACTGTGGCAAGCAGCACCTGGCCTCGCCTATTGATAGCATAGAAACCCCCCACAGATGAAGCTTCTGCCGTCAAAAAAATAGGGTCTGGACTGATCCTATTTCTGTATACTGCAGTAGCCGTTTCAAGGTCATAGACAAATAGAAGTCCAAGCTTCGTAATTACATAAATTAAACTGTATTTATGCGATATCTGCACACAAAAAAACATGTTACTGTATAATTAGTCTGCTAACATTTGCAAGAAAATATGACTTTTATAACAAAGAAAAATCAAGAATACCTGCATCGCAACTGGGAAATCATCAGCAAAGTCAGGAGGAAAGAAAAGATCTGCCTGTTTCTTTGTAAAGGACGGTTTTCCTGATCATAACAGTAACACAGAAAATGAACATAAGAATTAGTAAAAACATTGTAAAAAATGCATGGAACAATAAATGCTCAGCCTTCTAGGATTTCATCATCAAACATTTTTATGTGGTGAGGTGGGTAGTTGGGTACAGAGATGGAAGGTCCCTCAGAAAGAACTATACCAAAAAGGCTCACACGATTAGAAATTACAATGCTTGACGTCGTAGAGATTATAATTGAGACATGAAGAAAAGAACCTGGTTGGGCTCCTAGCTCAATGGCATGCAATTTTGATGTGATCTGACCAGCATTTGAGCTTTTTGTTGCAAAAGCAATCAGAATAGAGTCCTTGTCATTTCCTATCACCTGAGTACAAGATGCACACCAGTCAACAAGAAAAGCGGAGGCAGATGCAAAATCTGAGGAATTGCAAGGTGTATTTCTCACTCTAAAAGTGGCAAATGCCGCAGCATGGGATTCAAGAGCTTGACTGCGCTGTTGATCCACTGAAAATAGTTGCATGTTCCCTTTAACAAGTTGAGGCCTCTGTTCACGCAAACAGTATTTGAATATTGAAAAAATAAGTAGCATTGTTTTAGATGTATACAAATCATTCAAAACTTTTGCTACAAATCATGGATAACATTTCTAAAGAATCATAAGAACACAAACCTCTGGTGAACCTGGAGCAATCCCAATCAAAACCAACCATTTCTCTGTAGGATCGCATCGATAATTGATTATCTGGTTGTTTGTCAAATTTGCCGTTCTATCAAACATCTTTGCTGGCTCAGAGTCACCTAACAAAGCCAGACTAAATTTAGCATCACTAAAGAAGGGATGAAGAGGACAATGTACAGCAACAACAACAACAACAAACCCAGTAAAATCCCAAGAGGACAATATAACGAGACATAAATCTAACATACCTTCAATTGGCCAATGATAAACAGAGATTTGTGTGACTAGACCTAGCAGCTTTGGTGTAATCCACTTCCAGAAAACAACCTATAGATAAAGTGTATTGAAAGCATACCACAAGTCCACAACACTCACAATAGTTAGGATGAAGAAAAGTAGTACGCAAAACATGTACTTCAAAAAACACATACCAAATTATTTATTGTGGCAAATGTGTACCTGTTCAGGCATCTGGTATGATTTAATTTTTTGTTTTGCATCAATATTGAATATTTGTAAATGATCTTGAGTAGTTCCTGAAACTTGGGCTTCACAAAGGAGGAAGAATTATTAGGCGTATATAAAAATCAAAGCATTCAAAATGCCTTAATCAAAAATGACCTATTAGGCCATTATTTCAAAATCAAATGATGCTTAAATTCCTCCAGTCCCATCTAGTGAACCTAAAATAAATCCTCTCAGCTCTCTCGGTTTGATCTTTCCACATGTTAATGACTTCTTTTCCACTAACTCTATGTTTTTCCCACACATAAAGAAGATGATTAGGGACAACTAAGGCATAAATTGCATACAATCTGAAACCAATATCTCAAGTATATATTGATGTATGCGCATTATATGCAGTTCTCATACTTGTATAGTTGTATAGATGCCAGAGGAAGAATCTGCTGGACCAGAAACCAATATCAGATACCTTTCAAAGCCAATATTCTGGATGCAGGATTCATAAGAGCTGAATCTGCTGTAACAGGTCGTCTCATAGGCTGCATTGGGGCGTTCATATCAATGATCACAACACTACTTTGAGGGGCAGTCTCCCTGACACAGATGAACTTGTCCGATTCCATAGTGACATTTGTAAATGTGATAAACTGCGGATTAACCCCTATGCTGGATAACTGCATTACACGTCACAAAATACAAAGTATCTTATCAAACTCCATACAAACAGCATCACACCTCCTACTCTAAAGTTCACAGATCTGTCAATAATGACACACCACAGATCCAACAAATTTAACATTCTAAAGTAACTAGCAGCACAAATCGAGCAATCATAACAGCTATGACAATCATCAGTCCATACTGAATAGCATAGCATAACCTAGAAATGTGATCCGGGATTACGGCAATAGTAGTATAATTCGTTACCGTGAGAGCCTCCTTCATAGTGATCGGAGCGTTGGCGGCCGCCATGGCGGAGCAAAATCAGAGCTCCCGGCCTGCAAATCACGTGGACCGCCGCAACAAACGGTTTCGGGAAATGTGATTGCGGAGCGGTTTATCGCAATCAAGGAGATAGATCGCTGAAAAAGCGAACCCTCCAAAAGAATAAATTTCGATCTCAGAGAGAGAGAGAGATCTGAAATTGAAAGGGGAGAGTGATAAATAACGTTAGAGAGCGTAATAATCTGTCGTCTCCCTGGTAAAGTATATATACGATTAATTAATCAATAATGTGAGTGATGATAATGCTCCGTGATAAATGATCAAATTGATAACTGAAACAGAATCTTCAAATAGAATTACTATATCTCAAAAATTAAAAAAATTAAAAAAAAAATGGCATTGTTGAGGTCTTTGATCCCTGGTGCGGGCGCAATATATATCCAATATATGTAGTGCCCACTCAATATATATCTAGTTTCACAAATATTTCTTGAGTTTATTTTAGCTTCTTATATTTCATTATTTCAAAAATAAATGATTTTTTTAAATTTTAAGTATAAATTAGGTAATAATGTATTTATACTAGTTTGTACCAAAACCCATAAAGAACCATATATCTCGAACTATAAATAAAATTTTAGGACTGAAATCGGTATAACGTAAAATTTCATACCAAATCAAAAATTTTGGTACGTCATAGGTACAAATTAAATATTGTATCATGCGCATCCTAGTAAGAACATTGATCGAAATTTAAATAAGTGTAAAGTTCCATTTCTCTTAAAGTTTTCATGTATAAAAATTTTTGGTTTTCAGGAAACTTTTGGTAGGAGAAAACTTGACCAATGGATGATCAATGATTTTATTTTCCAAAATGAATACGGAGTATATTATATCGAAACACATGTTCTATGGGATTTAACGAATTACAATCACTGCCTTTTGTTGACGATGTTTTATAAATTGGTGTGCATAATTTACATTATTTTGCTTATTGCATTAACTCGCATATATGGTATATGACATAAATCTTGTGTCTAATATAATGTTTCGATGCTTGCAGATGTGAATGGAAAGGTTGTTAGTCGAACAACCTAGAGAGGCCCATATGATAAAAGAGGTCATGATAGGGTGATGGATGTTACATTGGAGGACCATAAGTATGTGAATATCAAGTTTCTCATAATCATCGAAAATTTTCTTCTTATTCATGATTCATATAATAAAGATAACATTTCCATATATATATATATATATATATATATATATATATATATATATATATATATATATATATATATATATATATATAGACACACACGCGCGCGCGTGTGTTTGATGTTTAGTATAAGAGAGACAACATTTAGCATAATGAAGACAAAATAGGGTTCTTAGTCTACTACTGGATGGCGGTTCCCATATACCGCTCTTGTCATGATATTGAAAGCATGGATGTTGTCTATTTTCTCACGTCAATAATGGAATCTAAGAGTTTGTGTACGCTATGACTGTAAGTATGAGTGTCTAAACTCAATGCTGGACCGTTTTGCGTATTATATTGATGATGGTTTGATATTCATAAATGTTTATGCATGAGATAGATGAAGAATGGTAAGATGGAACTTAGTCCACGTAGAAGAACTTTATGACTGACTTGAATTATATAGAGACAAGTTATGCCATAAATTCTTGCGGCATGTGGTGCCTGTTAAGGCTAGTGGCAGTCTGGGTAAAAAATGTATGTACGAAAATCGGTGAACTATTGTTCAAAAGGACAAGGATCTCACCCACCCAACGATGAACTCTTTTCATTAGTGGAGCGTGACCTTCGTTCCAAAAGAGGTCATTACTCTTAAGTAAGTTGTGAATAAACAAACATTACTCTAAAATATGTTATGCGCCTAAATTGAGTATATAGCTCAAGTGACTAAAGCAACAAGCAAGAACATAATACCTATGAAATGTATGTTATGTTGTTTATGCTATGTCCATATGTATGATCGAATGTCATATATTTCTTACTTAGCGTTATTACTAAGTGTTTTTTGTGTGTGTTTGTTTTGTTACAGGCAAGTAATCAGGTTTAAAATGTATCTAAAATTAATCCAGATGGTCATAAAGATGAGGAAATGTGTGTGGGTCTACTTGATTACTTTGAGCTTCTATTACAATTGTTTTCATGTTATAATATTTTGAGCAAAATATGGAATTAAATTTCTCATTAAGTTGAGTGCAATAGATTTTTTTTGTGAGAATGCACAATTTTACTTCATATTAGTGTTGAGAAATATAAAAATTTTAAAAATTGCAATTGAACTATGATATGGATTGATATATTCCATGAGAGTACCTTCAACCATATCAATTTGCCTTGCTAAAAGTTATAGTATAGCAAGTCAACTATTTTGTTCTTCTTCAAAGGTGTGCTATATTTTACGAAGCATGTCAAAAAATGACTTGACAAAAATGAAATAACAAGCTATGGTTGGAAATTGGACAAAAATGTACTTACTACAGGGTATATATAACATTATTTGGTTTTTTTGATTTAATTTTTCCCTAAAATTAAAGACAAAACAGAAGTTATTTGGCGGTTCGATAAAAAATTGTAAAAAAAAACTACAAACACTTGCAAATATATATCCTAACACTTCAATTGCAATCCCAAATTGAGGAAGTTCATAGGGTACATATTTGCTCACATTTAAAATAACCAACGTAATATCATAATCTATACTACTATACAAAAGCAAAAGATTTTGGGAATTAAAAAAGTAGTGAAAAAAACTCATTTTCCCGCCCATGTTGATGCAAAATCTGGACGGCAGATCTCAATTCCATGATAAATCTAGGGTTATTAAGTGTAGCCCACCACCATTAAATTCAATCATTAAGTGATACCATTAATTATTCAATGAAGACCTTTGCACTTCAATTTTATTTCCTAATCAATGAATATGGACCCGTGAATTCAGCCCTGTAAATGAAGTTTTGATCATAAAAAGAAGAGATAACAATAAATAATAATAATTATACTACCAATACTTGAAAGATTATTTTAAAAATTATTTACCTATATTGCACTTAAAATAAAGGAATGACACATGAGGATGCTTTTTTTTAAAAATTTAAATTTATTCATTGCACTAATAATAAATAAATAATATAGACCCCTTTAAAAAACATTTCATTGATTATTCTATAAAAAAACCTTTGCTTTTCTCAATGCATATTTATACGTGTCCACTACATGACACCGTTCCCATTTTAATTTTGTGTCTACACTTCTTTTAAAAAAAATTATTTACCTATATTGCACTCAAAATAAAGAATGATACATGAGTATGCTTTTTTTTAATATTTCTTTGCCATCTAAAAAACATCATAATATTAATTTAAATTTATTCATTGCATTGAAAATAAATAAATAATATAATACATATGTACAAATTAATATATTTTCTAAATTATTAAAAAAATCCAAGATTTTATATTAAAAAAGACCATTCATTATTCGATCAATTAGATTTTATATTCTCTTAAATATTTTAAAAAAACATTTCATTCATTATTCTATATAAACCTTTGCTCTTCTCAGATCAATGCATATTTAAAAGTGTCCACTACATGAGAGGATTCCCATTCTATTTTCATCTCTACGTTTTTTTTTAAATTATTTACCTATTTAAAGGATCCGAGTACTATACCTGCAACTCAAGATTACCTTTTACAACACGTTAGTTGTAAAGATGTTTTTCGCCGTAAAAAATATTACTCACTCACGACCGACTGGTGCTTAAGGCTGAGGATAATTCGTGTCTATCATGTGCCGGCAAGGGAAAGACATGGGAAGACAATGGGCATTGTATCTCATGACAAATATCAGAGATCACTTGGAGATAATATATTACTCCCTCCGTTTCTCAAAAGAGTTCTTCTTTTGACTTTGAGGAGAAATAAGAAAGTGTTAAACTGTAGTTGACTTTCCAATTTTGTCCTTGATGTGATGGATAAAAGTAAGATATAATAATTTAGTTGTTAGTGAAAAAGTATGATGTGATAGGTAGGGTATGAAAAAGTAGGGGTAAATATGGTTTTTTAATAAAAAAGGGAAGTGTTTTAAGAAAAACAAAAAAATGAAAGAGGAAGGGTTTTAAGAAAGGGAGGGAGTATATAATTTTGACAATGTTCTTGAGTTTTTATTATATTTGTTTGTATGTAATTTGCTATAATTTTGCTTTGTCCACGCGGGGAAGCCAAGCTGTATTCATGCTCAAATTAAGGAATCCCATATTGAAAAGTATAAAGATTACATCAAGGAGGGAGAAATTTATGTACCAATAATGCATGTGATAGTTGTGGAGAACTACCTACCTTACAAGATTAGTAGACATCCTTACATGTTATAATTTATGATCAAAACACAATACAAGAAGTAGAAACGGTAGAATGTCTCAAATTTTCCAATTTATAAGAATGATTTTACAACATTTGACTACCTACACCAACAAGCATGGCTTGATGACAAGTTTCTAATAGGTGATGCCTTTACCCTTCCATATTTTTTTGCCTTAATAGTTCGTATATACTCCGAACTAACATTCCATGAGTATACAACCGTAGTCAAAGTTTGAATGTTACTTCAATTAAATATACAAACTTTATTTTGTATCATGAAGATGCGTATTCAAAATTTAGCAAATCTTTCAACAACAAAAACATTTTGATTGTCATTCAAGTCAATAAAAAGAATTTAACGCTTTTTTTCTTTTTCCTTTTCTATTTCTTTTTTCTTCTTCTTCCTCTCCAACAACCCCTAGGCGGGGTCCACCGTTGTCTCTCTTCTTCTTCGCCGGCTTAGCTCTAACGTGGCGCCACCACCGTTAGGGAAAAATGGAGGGATCAAAGATTTGTACACAATAGAGGTGATATTAAAAAAAGATGGAACGCCCACCCAAGACGAACAGAAGTGATATTAAAATAATACATACCCGGAGTACATGAAAGATACTCTATTAAGGATAGATATTAAGTTGTAAATTTTTTTTTTGTTGAAAAATTATCCAGAGGCCCAAAACACTAATTGTGACTTTTTTTTGGGACCGATGGAGTATATTGCAACAAATGTGTAGAATTATGTTTCCTCCGTTCCAATCTAAATCGTCTGTTTCAGTTTACGATGTGGTGTGAAGTTAATTTCAAATCATTTTATTTGAAAATGGTGTAAAACTAAAAAAAATTACATATTTAAAAACTAGATCAAAAGATCTACTTCGTGCAAAACTAGTGATGATAAGACTATATTATTTCAGTTTACGATGTGGTCTGAAGTTAATTTCAAATCATTTTATATGAAAATGGTTTAAAACTAAAAAATTTACACATTTAAAAACTAGATCAAAAGATTTACTTCGTGCAAAACTAGTGATGACAAGACTATATTATTTTATCAAATGACTAACAAAAATATGAAAAGAAAAATAAATAAAGTTTAACTTTGCAAATAATAAACATATGAATTAATGTGAGACTATGAAAGAAGGCATGTTTTCAACCACCAATATTTGCAACCAATGTGAAGATTGCAATCGATATATATCCATCAATGGCGAGCTGAATACATATGATATAGCTTCATGGTTACGAATTGATCGGAAACAAATATCAATTCCGTCAACAAGACAGTGAAGCCCCAAATCATAATTAATAAAACATTGGCTATATATATTACGCATTAGTATTATTCCAAAATGAAAATGAAGATAAAAAAAACTTATGAAGATATATATGAGAAAAGAATTGTTCAAAGAAGAATAATTAAAAGAGATAAAGGAGTAGAATTTTAGAATTACGATGGGGGTTTAGCGTTGCATTATAGGGAGTATATATATACACAGACAGAGACAAGAGGCCAATGTAGTTAGGTAATTAATGCAAAGTAAAGTAACAACTTTAGCGCATAATTGACGGCTTTCCAGCCCGTGATTGATTGTTGAGTTTAACAATGAAACATTTTTTGCACCTATCTTTAAGTAAAGGATAAACATTTTCCTCAAAATGGATTAGATAGTTATCTCAAAAGAAATAAATTGTTCTTTTAATGTTTTGAAAATGTTCTTATCTAATTATCCAATTTAGTTATGACATTTTCAAAGTTAGATCTTATTTGAGATTAACGTTTTTCAATAGTGTTTACATTTTGAATAATTTTTTAATATTGTTAATTAATTTTGAAAATGTTAAAGCTAGCCAATATCGTTAGATAATCTATTCAAAATGTGAAAATTATACTGTGGAATTGTTGCAGGCATTCAATCCACACCATTAAAAAGTAGTTATCTAAAATACTATTTCTAATTGATGAAAGTGTTCTTTCCAAACATGGCTTTGTCGTATGTGTGAGCGCTCCATGTTACATGAATAATATGATCATCATTTTTCGTTGTTGGAACTGAAACATTACCTCTTTTTTGTTCTTGTTTTGATTTTTTTGTTATTTTTAAGAAGAGTTGAAAAAATGTAAAGTTACCAAAATACAATTATGGTATGTTTGGGAATATGGGTTTGGATTTCAAATCCGGATTTGGCTTAAATTCCATGTTTGGGAAACTCAAGCATTTTGAATTTGGATATGAATCAAATTTTTTACATTCAAAACCAAGCTTAATTTGAAATCCATGCACCTCCCATTGTCATTTGAAATTCAGGATTTCAAATTTTAGAATTAAAATGCATGAATTGAAATGAAATGCTAGTTGCTAAACACTACCTTAATGTTTTGAAAATGTTCTTATCTAATTATCCAATTTAGTTATGACGTTTTCAAAGTTAGATCTTATTTGAGATTAACGTTTTTTAATAGTGTTTACATTTTGAATAAATTTTTAAATTTGTTAATTAATTTTGAAAATGTTAAAGCTAGCCAATATCGGTAGATAATCTTTTCAAAATGTTAAAGTTATACACTGGAATTGTTGCAAACGTTCAATCCACACCATTAAAGAGTTATCTAAAATATTATTTCTAATTGATGAAAATGTTCTTTCCAAACATGGCCTGAGAAGAGTTTGTTCGTCGTATGTGTGAGCGCTCCATGTTACATGAAACGTTGCCTCTTTTTGCATCTCCTCATTGTCACCTTGGTTAGGTCTCTAATGAAAACTATAGTACTCTATATATTTTAAGTAAATTATCATATGGTAGCTTTTAATTTGGCTGGCGTTAGCGCTTAAAATTCGATCTCATTAAGATGTTCTTGTTTTGATTTTTTGTTATTTTTAAGAAGAGTTGAAAAAATGTAAATTTACCAAAATACCATTAATGAAAAGGGTAGAGTATATTAAATGAAATGAATGTGGTGTAATAAATAAAGTAAATATATAGAGATATTTGTAATATTTTAAATGTTAAAAAAATGTGATGAAAAGATTTATGGACAACAAGTCAAAACGATTATCTAAGGAGACAGAGAAAGTATTTAAGAGTAACATTTAGTTAAAATGCTTTCAAAGTTCAATTAAACTATTAAATATGAGTAAATTCCTAAAATAGTCCTTTGTAATAAGGAATTTTCCCAAATCAGTCCTTAATAAGTTTTAATTATCTACATGGTCCTCTATAATTGAAATTTATTCCCAAGATAGTCCTTTGTAATAAGGTATTTTCCCAAATCAGTCCTCAATAAGTTTTAATTACATATGTGGTCCTTTATAATTGAGATTTATTCCCAAGATGGTCCTTCGTAAATAATATTACTCAAATGAGGATTAATTGAGGGTACTTTTTATCTGCTAAATTTAGAATCAATTCTTAAAACAATCATTTATAATGAAGTGCTTTTCCAAAATGGGGATAAAGTGTTTTCCCAAATCAGTCTTCAAATGAGAATTAATTGGGAGATATTTTGGTATTTTGATCATCCAAACTTAAAATATATTCTCGAAATAATCATTTCTGTACAACAAAATGTAAAATTTAAAAAATACATTGACTATAAATAATTTATGAATTATTTAAAACTTAAAAAAATCTTTTAAATTTCAAATCAAATACACATCTTTAATTAGAAAAATCATTTTGGGAAAGCACTTCATTATAAATAATTATTTTAAGAATTAAATTCTAAATTTAGCGGATAAAAAATACCCTCAATTAATCCTCATTTGAGTAATACTCCTTCCGTCCCAAAAAGATCGTTACGTTTCATTTTTTGCGCATCCCTTAAAATACTTTTATATCGTCTCAAATGCCAAAAAAACTTTCAAAACAATTTCATCTTATAATAAAGAGTAAATATGGTAAATTTTAGAATTCCTAGATGTGAGTAGCATTGCTTTTTGTGATGCGCAAAGAAATGAAACGTAACGATCTTTTTGGGACGGAGGGAGTATTATTTACGAAGGACCATCTTAGGAATAAATCTCAATTACAGAGGACCACATAGATAATTAAAACTTATTGAAGACTGATTTGAGAAAATACCTTATTACAAAGGACTATTTAGGGAATAAATCTCAATTATAGAGGACCACGTAGGTAATTAAAATTTATTGAGGACTAATTTGGGAAAACCCTTTATTACAAAGGACTATTTTGAGAATTTACTATAGCCTTAGCGTTTTGAAAAGGCTATTTACGGATAGCGTTTAGCGTTAGCGTTTTCAAAATAATCTGCACCGTTAAAATTTTATCCAAAACGCTAACGCTAATATCTAACGCTATTCCCAAACAGACCCAATATCAATGGGAAATTATGTTTGAGACAATATCTGCATCTTTCATTTTGTTACGATTTTAGTACAACATTTTGATCATTTCAGAAATTTTTGTTTTAGTATCTATGTTGAGTTCATTATTTTTAGTTAGAATTACAGCTCACTTTCAAATTTGTTTACTCTGTACTTCAATTCACACCAATCGAAATGAACATCTTCATGCATGTACCTATAAGGAGTAATTTTTTTAAGATCAGATTGAGATTATCTTTTGATTTACCAGATTGATATTATATTACGATTTACTAGATTGATATTATACCATAATTTAATTTACCTCTTCACAATCATGTCGGGCCATATTGTTAGGGTGGATGGGGTGGGCGTTCCACCTTTTTAAAAATAAAAAAATCTAAACAAATTAATTATCCTAAAATTACTTAAATTTTGATAAACTAAATATAAGTTTAACTAAAAAAATTCCGAAAATTTTTTAATTGAAACAATTTCTAATACACCAGGGTAATTTCTAATAACTGTATATATCTAAATATTTAAACAAAAGGACTTTTTTTAGTAGAAAAGGAGGACTCTTCTTAATTACTAAATGATATGATTTGATTATATTTTTCATTGAAATTTATTAAATTGATGAAATGATTTCTTTATTTTACGCAACTGAATTAAAAATAAATTGAAGACAAGAAAATTGAATAATAGAAGTACAAATCCATTATCCATAGTCAACATTTCATTGAACATGGTCATTACTCATTATAGTCAACATTTACCTATCTAAAAACACTACTAACAATAGGTAGATTGTCCCCTAATTGAAAAAAAAAGAAGCCCGACATTTTAAACTTACCTTGGAATAATTATTTCCTCCATTTGGAATTCGTTATGATATTTTGACTAGAGTACGTACTTTAATTTTAATTTATTTAAATAGTACTCTTTCCCTCATAACTTGAATCATTTGTCGTTATTTACGAGGTTTGGCTAAATTTATTTTCAACTCAATTTAATTAGTTGAAAATTGTGTTATTTACGAAGTTTGGCTAAAATTATTTTCAAATCAATTTAATTAGTTGAAAATTGATATGAAATTTAAAAATAAAACATACACAATTAGGAACTACTCCCTCTGTCTCACAACTCCTTTTCTCTTTTGACTTATAAAGAATTTAAGGGGAATGCATTTTGATATTGACTTTCCAAAACTACTCTTGGATGTGATGGGTAAAAGTACGATGAAATGAATAGATTAATAGTGAATAGATATGATGTGATATGTACATTAAGAATTATACTCCGTATTATGGATAAAAGTGACTTTTTAATATAAATGAGAAAAAAAAATTTGGAACGGATGAAAAATTTGTGGACCAAAGAGAGTATATCAAAAGATCTAACAAATAAATATAAGCATTTAAAATAAATATCTTACCAGATGCACGGATTAAAATCTAATTAATATTCATGACCTAAAATGACTAACGGAACAAAAAAGATACCCAATTCAAGCTATATTGAACTAGAATATTTCTTCACGACCCAAAGAAATACGGAGTAAAATTCTTCTTATAAATTGTTCTTTTTCTTTCAATCAAACAATCATTTTTTTTACACTTGGATCAAAACAAAAATTAATTGTTCATGAATAAGGTCGCAGAGAGGGAGACAACAAACCCCCACGTGTCAAGAGCGAGACATTATATATGTGTACAAAAACTCGTTCCACGTGTCGGGAAGTCCAGGTAAGCACCAATGTATGCAATCTGCATACGTGGCGGGGTCCGCCTGCTGATCTGGAGTCAACATTTTTCCTTGTCTGATGGTGTGGATCGACGTATGCGCGTCTTTTCTGTATTCGGAGAGAACAGTAATGTTGAGAAAATGAACGGGCAATTTCATGTTTTGAGTTATGTTTGATGCTATCATAAGTAATCTTTTGTCGGTTCCAACGTCCAAATGCATGGTTGTGTTTAGAATTGGTCTTGTTTCACTTGCACATTTTATACCTTCAGGATTGCCCCAATCCAAGCTCCTATCAAGTAAAACAATAACCTTTTAAATTCCATGAATGACCAAATGAAAACACGCCTCACCAAAATTTAATTAATTATTCCCTTCGTCCCAATATATATTGTCTTTATCGGTTTACAATGTTTGACTAAAATTATTTTTAAATTATTTCGTATAGGCAATAGTCAAATAACTTGGTTGTTGCAAGAAAAAATGGGTTAAAAGATGATTATTTTTTATGTACCAAAAAATGAAGTTTTTTTTAGAGGCATTAACAAAGAAATTGTGAGGTTACTTGATATGAAGAGGAGACATGCTCATGAAGAACACTTGGGTCCGGTTTGGATCCACATTTTCTTCGGCCCATTGGGCCCAGGTTGACAACACCTTCGTATAAGCATTGGGCCTTGGCACCTCATCGTACTCGGTTGACCCATCATCGAATGATCCACGGCTGCATCAGTTTAATTTCAATCAATTACGAGCCCAATGTATATACAATATTATCCATCCCACAAAAAATGTCCCACTTTATTTTTTTTATGGATTTAAACTAATTGTTGAAAAAAAATTGAAGTTTGAATTTTATTTTTAAAATCCGGTATTTCTTAAAATAAGTTTGAATTATACTCTTTCATCTTGAAATTATTTAAACAGTTTGCTTTTAGAAAAGAAATATTTGCACTAAATAGCATTAAAACTTAAGTTATTTCAAAATGTCAGACTTAAATTTTTTTATTCCTTAAATAGCACTTAATAATGTCCAGAAGAAGAAATAATGTCCACTAATGGTGAACATTTTATTGAATAATGACTAATGGATAATAACAAAAATTACTACATTAAGAAATTAAAACATACTCTATAATATTATTTAGGAAAAGTCATTATTCCGTATATTTTAATGCTACTTAAAAAAACGAATGGTCAATGGTACACTCACAGTACTTTCATGTCAAAAGTGTTCATCCACCAAATGTAAGTGTTGAATATGAGAAAGTCAACATCTTTCCAATTTTGACCCTTCTTCTTGATGGATTCGGGCATGATGATCCGGTTCAGGATGCTATGCATGTTTGGATCATCCGAATTAGAATCGACCAAAAACGGTGCCCAATAGAATTCAACTGTTGCATTATAGTCCTGCAAAATATCCACACCCAAATTAAATATATATGCTTAAAATTTATATAGTCACCCATATTTTTATATCAATATTTAAATAAAACGATTTTTTTGTCTCATTTTGCAAAATGTGATAAGCATTTAGGGCTGATGAGAATAATAGTTAAAGTGTTACCTTATTGGAGACCGAAAAGATTAAATAAGAGTAAGTACATTTTTCACACAAAAGGAATAGTAAAAAGAGAATTGAAGATAGTAATATTCTTTCAAATATCCAAATTAAACATCGATGGTTTAGAAAAAGACCTCGATTCTGAAAACCGATAAAGAACCGGTCTTGTTCAGGCTTTTCCTCTCGGGAGGAACAATGGATTGAACCAAACAAACCATTGATTCCCATTGATTTCTGTTCAAAGAATCCCCAACAAACATCATCCTTTTATTCCTCAACTTCTCAAGCAACAACTTTGGCTTGAACCTAAAACACCATATGTATCAATCTAAGTAAGACTTGTCTGAATTGAACTCAAAGATATATATGAAATGATACTAAATGTTAGAGTATAAAACATTTCTTGCACCTGTAACCATTATACAAGTTTATGGTTTCTGATTGATCGAGTTAGATTGTTTTAGCTGATATCCGAGCGTTTCTAACTAAGATGTCACGAGTTCAATCTTCGTTGTCATCCAGTAACAATCGACCAAACACAGATTTCGTGTTTAAAAACTTTTCAAAACTAAGAGCCTTGTTGACTAAGAGGTCACGGTTTCGAAACTCAGTGTTACCCAGTTTTAAGAAAATTAAAAAGTTTTACGTGCAAGGCTCAAAAAACACTACGCCTGAATGTGAGGGAGCGTGTTAGAATATAAATAACTCTTCCTGGGCCACAACCACAAGCTTGAATTTTTGGTTGAATTGGTTCTTTGACATGGTATCGGAACCTTGTTAACTAAGAAGTCACGGGTTCGAAACTCAGCCTCACGTAGTTTTAAGATATAAATAACTCTTCTTGGGCCACAACCACAAACTTGAGTTTTTGGTTGAGTTGGTTTCTTGATACAAACATACAACTTTTGGGTTAATTAAGGTTAATTAATTAGGGAGTAATTACTTGGGTAGAGAACAGTCTCTGGGTTGCCACCTCCATTTCTGGTAAGAAGAGTCCTTTCTCCCATTTCTCAGGCAAGTCACCTGCGCCGTAAGAAACTCACACTCCGCCTCCCTATAAATCGGGTGGGACCCATCCTCGTCGTAAACCCATTCCCCCGTGAAGAGGTCGCAATCTTCCTCCGGCAATTCAACGGCGGCGCCGCCTTCACCTTCCTCCCCGCCCTCCGTCAATAATGGCGGCTCTGTTTCCGGGTTTCCCACGGAGGATATAACCAGTGCCCTGTTTTCTCTGACCGGGCTTTCCCGGTCTTCCGAGAACGGGAACTCGGCGGCGGACTTGAAGTCGTCACTGTACATGAAGCAGCCGACGAGGAAAACGGAGAGCGCCGCCGCGGCGATCGGGAGGTTGTTGGTTTTCCGGCCGCCGGATTTCATGGTGTTTGACGGCAGAGATGGGGATGGATTCTGCATGGGAGCTAAGAGTATATAGAAGGGGAGAAATAGGAATAGGAATTAATATATGGGGAGAGAATATAAAGGGGGAATAATTATGAGGGATTTGTTGAAAGGGGGCTTTCCTTTAAGCAGCTAATTTGGTTACATGGGTGGTTGTAGGGTTCTTGTCTTAACTAACTATACAAGGATTGTGCATATATACTATGCATAATGCATGCAATCTATGGGAATTTAATCAATTTATTGGTGGGCAAATGCTAAATTTGTATGCTTAAATGTTACTCCATATTTAAATTTTGAGAATTTAATCAATTTATTGGTGGGCAAATGCTAATAAATTTGTATGCTTAAATGTTACTTCATATTTAAATTTTGAGAAATTTATCTATATACTACTCTCAAAATAAGAATTTTTCAAAATCATACCTCTAAAGTATGAGTTTTTAAAAATCATATACTTTAATACTCGTTTTTAGTGCATAAATTTATATTTTCAAACAAAATTTTAATGATATTGCATAAATATCTTACTTTTTGTGAAACATAAGCATTTTTTAAATTTCTTATATTGATTTATATATCTAAAAATTTCTTGAGAATTTAAAATAAATTAATCTAATAAATTTAATGCATATGTTTTGATGTTTTACATTTATTAAAAACAAAACATAAGTGTTGATGTAAATTTAAAATTTTTATAACCCAAAGTCATAACCTGTTGGGTCATCGACCCGAACTCGATGACACTGGGTCATGAACATACAACTCTCAACCCCAATACGAATTGACCGAACCCGAAATAACATGAACTCGAAGTGACCAAATCTGAACCCGACCTGACCGACCGTTTTGTGAGCTCTACTCCCTCCCACGCTAGTGATACTCTTAGTGATTGTGCTCTAATAAAGAGATCGATACTGCACGGATCGGAGTATTTTATCCATTTTTTATTTTTTATCATCAAAATTAAAAATTTTGATCATTAATTAAATAAAATTAGTATTAGATATTGGTACAATAATAATATTATTAGATTTATTTTATACAGTATTTTCACAATATTATTTATCTAATTATATACCGTATAATTACTATTTAGTTCAAGATCGGAGTTCGAAAATAATTTATTGCAAAAAGTCAAAACTTTAGAAATAGTCAAAGACGAAGGTTGCAATATATACGGAGTATAAAGTTAGCCAATTAAAATATACTACTGTAATTACATAAATGGTTGGAACTAAATACTACCAAGTACAAATTACATGTATTCTAAAGCATCTCTTTCAAATTATAGCTAGTCCTGAAATGGTTGTAAGGTGAATCATTCGCCTAAGCAGAAATAAAGTAACCATGCAGAAAAAAATTCTCATGTCAAACTTGCGATATATACCGTACAACTGGTTGTACGATAGTATATACTCCGTATTAAGTATTCATTTACCAGCAGCTGAATATTAATTTTTGAGTAGTTGAATTCTCATTTTCGAATAACTAAATACTCATTTTTTCTAAACTCAATTATGTTCGAAAATGAATGTTCAAGCGAATGTATAAGATACATTGTACATCTCGATGTATGATATATGTACTCGCCGAACCCACGCCAATCATGAGGGATCCTTTGACATAGCTAGAAGAGCATACACTTCAATAATGCATCAAATAAAGACTTGTTTCGTATGTAGTGTATTTTGATTGTGTGAATAATGAATAGATAATTAAATTGAGACAGAGAGTTGAGAATTTGAGATAGAGAGAGTATTATTCGTAAATGTGAAACAAAAAAAAAATATTTTTAAATTAAGGTAATTTTGTTTCAACCAATCATGCCAACAAAGTCTAAAATTTACATTGAAAATCAATAAAGGAAAAAAGCAACAAGAATGCAAAAGTCGGAAAGGTGACTTTTCATATCCAAATTTGGCACAACATTCACGTTCCTTAATTCTTTTTTCTATCCCTCTTTTCGTACTTCCCAAATTAAATATCACACCCCAAAAAATATTTAAAATTCTATCATTTTTAAAGTTATTTTAATTACAAATTAGCATAGAAATAAAAAAAATATAAAATATACTCCCTCCATCCGAAATTTTCTTCCCGTGTTGACTTGGCACGCTCATTAAGGAATAGTAAAAAAATGCAAAATTTTCAAAAATGCACAAACTATAAACTTTTAAATCTTCTTTTATCATTAAAAAAGTATTAAAAAAAGTAGATTTGTGATAAAATAGAAGGGTATTATTGATATTTAGCCTTAAAAAGCATACTAAAAAAGAAAATGGGAAGATTATTTCCGGACGGACCAAAAAGGAAAATGGGAAGAATATTTCCGGACGGAGGGAGTACTATTTAAAAGTATATAAAAAAACCTTATAAAACAAGATGTGAAAAAATTATTTTATTTTCTTTTATTAAATTAATAATAAAAATATACAAACAAAATTATAGAGAAGTTGTAATATCGACAATGGCATCAAATTTGAGACGAAGAGAGTATTACTTTTCCAAATTTAAGTAGTACCAAGTATTAATTTCTATTTTATGTTTCTCTTGAATACATTTATCTTTTAATTTTAGGAATTCGTTTCCATTACAAAATTTATTACGGAACTTAGGTCAATGCGATAGAATTGAAGCATTCATACATTAAATAAACTCTCCTTTTGTCATTTCTATCTTTTCACTTACATGACAATTGACAAGAATATGAAAATATTAAACATTAATTTTAATTAATTTAATGTATGAATTTATTTTTTATTCTATTTCTTTCTTTTTATAGGTTTTTATATTTTTTTTTAAAGCAAATTGGATAGAAGGGAGTAATGAACATTAGTAGTCGAGCTGAACCATTGTTTGGTATATCCCGGCACCCAAGATTGGGTTTGATATTTGAATTGGCTTCTTTTTGTTTTTTTCTTTTGTTGTCTTGCCTCGCATGAACCGACGATATTTCAGTAGAAAAAGTTATTTTGTAGTACAAAATTACTCCCCAAAGTCCAGCGACCTTAGAGAGAACAGAAGGAAGAGCAATAACCCTAGTTCGTTTACCAATTACGGAGTATATTACTTTTGTTCTTTTTGAGGTCGCTGGATTTCGAGGGAATAGTTGCGTAATGCACAGTAACTTTTTATCTACCGAACATCATTGGTTCATGTGAGGCAAAATGACAAGAAAAGAGAAGTCAATTCAAATATCTAACCCAATCTTGGTGCCGGGAGATGCCAAACAATGGCTCAACTTGACTATCTATGTTCATTACTCCCTTCTACCCAAGTTGATTACTACTAACTTTTTCTTTCTATAAATTATGTGAGAAAATATTTTTTTACGGAGTATATGAATCATAAGACTACGGACGAATAATTTTATATTTTTAGGGAGTATTTGTTTCTCAAATCTTTGGGCACGTGGAATAAATTGTTACTCTGCATAATCAATGGGGCACTAAAAAGTATTGGGAATAATTAATAATGTTGAAACTTTGCACTTATAAAAAATGATGTGGAAACTTTAGATATCTGGACGGAGAATTCCATCCACATCCTTTGAGATCCACACATTTAAATACAGACACGGTGAAGAGGAAACCACACAGTCATAAATCTCATTCCAAAGTGGCAGCAAGAAGACAACCCACGAGAAACCCCACAACTTTGGGGTTCTCAATCCCAACCCACAATTGAATTCCAGTGTTATCTCTTTCATATCGACACATCTCTTTCTATTCCTCTAACCCTACTGTATTTTCTTTCAATTCTTTTAATTTTTTGAGATATAAGCCTCAAAAGACTCATTTTTTCCTTCAAGAATCCGTTCAATGGCTATTTGGGTGTTATCAGAATGTGGTCTGAGACCACTCCCCAAAGTCTACCCTAAACCAAGAACTTGTACATCAATCTCAAGATTATGTCTCCCTTCTTCTTCTTCTTCTACTACTACTACTACTACTACTTTTAATTCTGTGATTGGTACTAGAGAAAGAAATTGGGCTCTGAAGGTGAGTGTACCAATTACAGTTGCACCAGTGTGTGAAGAGGAGGAAGAGAATAGGGAGACTGTAAATGGGAATGACTTTTTTGACCCTGGTTCACCACCACCATTTAAGTTGTCTGATATTAGGGCAGCCATACCCAAGCATTGTTGGGTTAAGGACCCTTTAAAGTCAATGAGCTATGTGGTTAGGGATGTGGCTGTTGTGTTTGGTTTGGCAGCTGTGGCTTCTTTTTTCAATAGCTGGCTTCTTTGGCCTCTCTATTGGTTTGCCCAAGGGACAATGTTTTGGGCACTCTTTGTTCTCGGCCACGACTGGTATGAATATAAAAAAGATTGCATCTTTTTACTTTTCAAATGCCAAAATTGCTTCTTTTTGTCTTTTTTTTTCGGAATTTTATTTGCCAAAGATTGCATTTTTTTTTTGAATTTTTAGTCTTGATAATGGTTGTGATGAATTATGCAGTGGGCATGGGAGCTTTTCAAATGATCCAAAGCTGAATAGTTTTGTTGGACATATTCTCCATTCATCAATTCTTGTCCCTTACCATGGATGGTTAGCTCCTTGAAGCCCTTGGTCTTATTCAATTTTTTCATATTTGATTGGATTTCAAATCTTCTCTCTCACTCTACCTATTGAAATTAGTAATCACTAATTAATAACCCATTTTGTCTCTCAGCAATAAACTGTTACTTAATGCTAGTCATATAATGCTGTCATTGCTGTGATTTTTTGCCTAATTTAGTCACATATATATTTGGTTTTAAAGAAGTTCATATTGTTGTATGCTTACTACATTCAGCCCCAATTATGCACTCATTTTTGCCATCAATCTTGAAACATATGTCATAACGCAGACAAACACTGTGAGTCTTGCACTCTCAAGAGGATCTTGTTCTTACGTTCACCGTAGATCTGAGAATCTTCATAGGATTCTGACAGGATAGGATAGGAAAAGTGAAAATGGAAGTTTTAGTGTCAAAGTTTTGAAAATTTGTAAACGGATCAACTCAGGGCAATTATTTTCTGTGTGATGATGCAGGAGGATCAGCCATAGGACACACCACCAGAATCATGGTCATGTTGAAAATGATGAATCTTGGCACCCTGTAAGTGTCTAAACCTGCTATCTTCCACTTCTTGTTTAGTTTTTTTTGTTGGGACTGCCTAGCATCACCCTAAGGCCTAACCCACAATAGTATGATATTATCCCTTTTGTATCAAGCTCCCATGGATATTAATAGAGTTGGGTATACATGTATGCGTTGTATATTGGTTAATTTCTTCTTCTTCTTCATTAAGTGTTGGAATTGGACTTTGTTTTTCCCAACAGTTTTAGCTTACTATTTACTTAATTTTCATTCAATCTCAGCTTCCAGAGAAGCTATTCAAGAGTCTTGACAATGTCACAAAGAAGTTGAGGTTCACATTACCATTCCCACTGCTTGCATACCCTGTCTATCTGGTTTGTCCCTTTTGCCTTGTGATTTATATGAATCTAAACTTGTTTTTTCAAGATGAAACAAACTGATGTTTGGTTTCATTTTGTGCTGGCTTTTGAATGGGCTGAAGTGGGGGAGAAGCCCGGGGAAGAAAGGGTCTCATTTTCATCCAGGCAGTGATTTGTTTGTCCCAAACGAGAAGAAAGATGTCATCACTTCAACCGTGTGCTGGTCAGCCATGGCTGCCATTCTTGCTGGTTTGTCATTTCTGATGGGTCCCGTCGAATTGCTCAAACTCTATGGAGTTCCATATGTGGTTTGTCCATCTTAGCCCCCCAATTTCTGTTTCTTTGACATATTCCCCTAACCAAACATAGTGTTATTGTCACATTTCGTGCAGCTCTTTGTTATGTGGCTGGATCTGGTTACATACTTACATCACCATGGACATGAAGACAAACTTCCATGGTACCGTGGGAAGGTATGCGTTTACCTTATCAATCCCCAAAACCAATTTGGGAACAAGAAGAGTAGAAACCCATTACCCACATTCTTTCCTTTATAGCATAATCAGTCTCTTAAGCTTTGGGTGCTTGATATGGGAATTTATGTTGATTTGGTCAAACAAACAGGAATGGACTTACCTTAGGGGTGGGCTGACGACCATTGACCGCGATTACGGATGGATCAACAACATACACCACGACATTGGGACCCACGTGGTTCATCACCTCTTCCCCCAAATCCCCCATTACCATTTGATTGAAGCTGTGAGTATCTCTTAAATTTCTGTCTTAAATATAATCTCCATATAAGGTCTGTTATTAATGTCTTTATTGATAAACTTGAATGAATCTATCTGCAGACGGAGGCGGCGAAGCCAGTGCTGGGGAAGTATTACAGGGAGCCAAAGAAATCGCGGGCCCTACCGTGGCACTTGCTGGGAGAGCTCTTCAGAAGCATGCAGAGGGATCACTATGTGAGTGACACTGGGGATGTTGTGTATTACCAAACTGATGCAAATCTTGTTGGATCTCAGAAGAAAGATTGAAGATCTGAGTGAATTTTAGGCATTGTTATGAGTTGTGTGATGCCACAAATGGTGTATGTTGTTATGAACATTCGGTTCAAGAAATGGTAATGATAATTATAATAATAATTTAAAGAAAGCTACATATTTGGATTGATGAATTGTTGGTGCAGAAAACAAGGAATGGTTAGGGGGAATTTGACTGATAGTGATGCAATTTGTTGTTGAAATTATTGACTTATTTGAAAAAGTATTCAAAAGTTCACATTCTTCATAAAATTAAAAATTCTACTCCGTAGAAAACAATGTCTATGATTGAGATTGCATCCTTTGTACTCTCTCCTTTTCTCATCTATTTCATCAAATTGCTGCTGTACCAGTTTTTTTCTCTGCACTCAAAATTTTTTATTTATTTGTGTGTTTTCACCGATTATTTGATAAGATAAAATATTCTTATTATTTTTTGTTTTGTAGAACTTTTGAATTTTGACATAATATTTTTAAAACGTAATTTTTATTTTTATACTTTGCAAATAAAATGATCTTAAAAGATGAAGATTTTTGCCTCGTTAATTCTAATTTATAATCAAATTTTGGACAAATGGAGAATTATACTCCTGCTTTTGAGTTTAATTTTGCGTGAAAGTTCATGCTTACAAACAACTTATATATTGAATGAATACTAAAAATATACCCCGTCTAAGAGTAGAAGTTTATATTACTCCCGTAATTTTCTTTTAGTTGTGAATTGTGATACAAAGGGTTATTCATGATAGAAACAAATAGTGTAAAAAAGATTTGTTCATACTTTTGAGGAGAATAAAAAATACTACAGTATTAAAATAGATTTCGAATTAATACTCTCATTTTGACTTTGCATGGAGTTTAAGAAAATAAAAATATGTTATTGAAAGTAATGCATTGTAGAGAAAAATATGAGGCACAAAATTCATTTCAAAGAAAGATAGAAGATTAATTTGTTACCGCCAAAAAAAATTAAAGACGATTAATTTGGGACTAAGAAAGTATTGGGATAGAGTATTGCAAACATGAATATTGTGTATAAGATGCTCTCTCCCAATAATACTATCCTTGTAATCTACCCCCATATCACACCCTTCCAATACTACCAGATAACACGACAATATGGTCTCAATTTATTCTTGTGCTGAGTAGAATGTACAGAGTGAAACATGTGGATGAAAAAACATTTTGGGACATTAAATTTGCTCTCCTCCTATGGGAACAATCATTACATTCATAAAGAATAGAACACAGAGCTTTGCATTCCAATGATGAACCTTGAACATATGAAGTATTCAAACAGGAACTAAAGAATCTTAGCATTTGTGTTTTACAACCACCTGAGAAAATTGTTTCATCCTTGAGGCACAACATACAAACCTTAGATCTTAGGATTAATTATACTCATACATTATCATCAACCAAGAACCTCTTGACATGGTACCTATTATCATGCTCAAAATGCTCTTTTCTGTAACAAGAATGATTTGCAAGAGGAACTGAGTGAGTGATTATCCAGAAATGAGCTTCACAATAATGCAGAGAATGTTGAGGAGCATGAGTGGGACTCTCAAGTACTGTGTTGCATAGATGAGACCGAGAATCCGGCCCTTCAATGAATTCCTCTTGATCCCAGAGTATTCCTCGAAGCTCCATCCCCTACGCGCAAGAAAACGGTCTTCGTTCAGTATTGCCAACGCGTTGGCAAGAAGCAGACAGCCCTCCAGCAGCGTCCATAAACCCATTTCCTGATTCATGTCACAGTTCACGCATGTCTCATGATTCTCATAAGCAAAAAAATAGAAGGGTTGTTTCCAAGGACATAAGGCTCATAACACAGGAGTACAATGACAAAAGATTTCAATTTTCCTAAACAGAACATGTTGTTATCAATAATAAAAATATTCAAAAACAGAAACAATGCAACTATAGTTATTAATATGAGTACACTAAATGAGTAGTATTTGAGTTGTACAATAACTAATCTATTTTTTAAGTACGTAGCAAACATTACGATTTATGAATTGTATAACCGCTTAACCTGCCCAACATTCTCTAACACTCCAACAGCATGTTGGACGAGCACATGGATCACTAGCACTCTATAATCACAACTAACAAGCTTTTCCCCAAAGATTGGTTATGTTAAGCTCTATGTGAACTATGAAAGGAAAGGTTGAACTAAATGTGGAGGAAGAATTTAACACACTACTAATAGAAATGAAGCAAAAATCAAACAATACTCTGTAAAAAAATACATTACTTTAAATCAAACAATAAGTTAGCAATACTCTGTATTTATAGATTACACTATTACAGCTTTTTTAAAAGAATAATCTATTTTATATTTTATGCTCCATATTTCTTTCTTATATGGTTTGTGATAGAATTATCTTACTATGTTCAATTTCTCAGGAGACAAATGTTGCAATATTCTTCAGCATTCATTGAAGAAGAAGGTTAAAAAATATAGCAGAAAATCAAATCATAAACAAAGATAAAAACCAAATCTTTGAAGATAAAAATTCACTCTCACTGCTATATACACAGCACATAAAGCAATTAACTGATTAGGTCTAAGAAAAGCGTATATATTGAACACGGAAAATGAATCTTAAAATTACAGTAGCAAATGGAAATTGATTAATTGAAATCCCATTGTTTAAGAACAAGCTACATTTCCTAATTGATCGGAGTGATAATCGAATATTGGAAACAATAAATCCAAAAATAAATGCATTGCGAAATACTTCGTAGTAAGTTAAGAACCGAGAATTAACGTGACTCTGGAAGACGCCAAACCTGGATATTTCGATTGGGAGACGGAGGAACTACCGGAAACAAGGAGGACTATCCACGTGGCGGCGCGATGCGAGGTCAAAGGCCTCGGATACAACCGAGGCTGCGACGGAGAAGATCAAGTACAGACGCCGGAGTTGTGGTTTCGGAGAGGTACGGGGAGGCGAATCCGGTGACGATGGGGTGGTCAGTGGGTGTGATTTGTGGAGTTATTACAACAATGGGCCGGAAGAATGCCTTCTGGCCATAAGAAATGGACCTCAGCCCGGAAAAAAGAAAAAACGAAAAAACCATGGAAAGAGGTCATTTTGTCTATTTTAAAGGTCTGTTTGGTATATAAATAAAATTCAAGTCTAGAATTGAAAATATTAATTTCAATTTTGTTATTTGGTAATACAAAAATACGTAGATTTGAAATTATTAGTACCAAAAATAAATTGAAATTGGAAATCTTAATTCAATTTTAATTTCGCTAATTTCGTGTATCAAACGGACCCTAAAACAGATTACTTAAATTAATTGTGTATTTATCGTTCAAATAGTTGACTTTCATTCATTTTTTATTTATTTGTATTTTTTGTTCAATAAACTAATATGGTCATGTCACTGCTTCTTTAATATAAAAAATGTGAAATCTATTTTTAAACTCTAGAACAGTCTATAAGATGACCCTAGCATAATGCTTTCTTTCTTTTTCCTATAGTTATTTTCCTTTTTATTGAAAAATGCTAACCAAAACGATGTCATTCTAAAACCTACTTCAAGCTCTTTCGAATCAGTACTATCTTTATCCTTCTTCATTATTCTTGAGCTACATTTAATATAGATTTTGTTTGCTCTAATTTCTTCTATTCCATCTATCTTAAAAATGAGTCTCTACGAAAGAGTTATGTGAAAATTTAAGTGTTGATTTTCTTAAAATACATTGTCAAAGACCACAAAGTCAATGGCAAAGCCAGGATCGTAAATGAGTAGAGACATAGGTAGAGTGTCACTCTAACGATGATCGGAAGATATCAAAATAAAAATTGTTCTCATGGATATTTTGTCGAGCACATCGTGTGCAATAACAAAAACTAAACATCTACTTTAATAAAATAAATTTTACTTTAGTGATATAAATTAAATGAGTGATTGATTCAAAAAAGGAAAGAAATTAAAGAATGAAAATTGAATAGGCTGAATCAGTGGGTCAGCTTGAACTTGCTCTTCATCACCTTGCGTGCATATAATTTATACAGTATTTATGTTCTTCTGCCACAGTGGAGTGACTGCAGGTGCACTCACTTACACCACTCTGGCGTAGCTAGAGTGAGCATGCTACTCCAGCTCTTCAAAAAGGTTGCAAGTTTTCACAATTCTATGTAGTCTCTCAAATGTTCTACATAATGCCCCAACCTTTTTTGGTGCTCTTATTATAGAAGACATCACCAATGAAATCATAAAGAGTACAAACACCCGCATGGGTAGCCCAAGTGGCAAGCACTTGGTGAAGTTTGGAGAATGACCAAGGATCAAAACCGGGCAGCGACCGTTGTGGGGGCGACCACCTCTGAAAAATGGGGGGAGTCTCTGATGCGCACTAAGATATGGTCTAGCTAAGTGTTGTGCTTGGGTCACCGTGATTTACCTCCTCTCACAATCCCGTCGGGTCGGGGGTGAGGGGCGCCCGGGGTGAGCGATTTCACCTTTTGGAGAATAAAGAGTACAAACCACTAGTGCCTATATATTTATGTTTTCTTTATGATGAGAGTATTTTGCCAAAAAAAATCTTTTTTATGTGACTCATACCTTAATACTATGATGTGCATTAATAATATGATGTTCGATTGACTTGTAAAAAACACAAAAAATTTTTTACTCCGTAACAATTTGTTTCCCACTTTTAAACATTTTTTAAGAAATAATTAAAGTGAAGGAGATAAAGTCATTTAATAAAGGATGGAGTATAAATGTATAATAACATTAGAAATCTTATTACAATTACATTTCCAAACAAATTTACTATTCCAATGATAATATATACTTGTAACTACCCAATAAAACATGTGATTTTAATAGGCTACAAATAATACATTTATACATAATAGTGCATACCAAAGAATGAATACTCTCCGAGTTCAATTCAAATCAATGTAATATTTTCAGGAAGAATTTGTCCCACTTCAGAATATCTTCCAGAAATTAACTTGACAATAGAATGAGCAGTCAAACTATACTTCTCTTGAGCTTTCATAAATCCCTGCTTAATCACACTCTTAATCCACTTTTCTACCTTCTTATTATCTGTTAAACACGCCGCCGTGGTAATCCGCTCCACCACCTCCCGCTCAACCTCCAGCGAACACTCCGGCCCCACCGTCTCTGAGAAACACCGTTCGATCTCCTCCAACATCTTCTTCCCCTGTGAATCGAAATCAAAGGGCTTAAACGTCACCGTTTCGTCAACTCCTTTCAAGAAATCTTCTAGCCATGGCTCTAAAGCTTTGCTTCTTTCTTCGACCTCCTCGTTATCTTCTGGAAGAAAGTTCAAGTCCGGGCATGGGCTTCGTCCAACGTGGGCCCGTTTCGCCCGCTTTTTTGGTGGGTCCCACCTGTTGGGCCCGTCCCCGAGATCGACTCCTACCTGTATCTGGATTGAGGGCCAAATTCTTGGAGAGGAAAAAAAATTTACTTTTTCTTCTTGAGAAGAGTTACCGCAAGCGGTAATAAAGATTGCATTACTAATGCTGACGTCTCTCCCGCGTGAATCTGAGAATTTACCCGTCTTGACAGCGCGGGATAAGCTGTTCTGGAGAAGATGATCGGCTTTCTCGATGTTTTCAAGAAAAACAACAGACATCGGATTCTCCGACAGCTTGTCGGCGATGAAGTCGGCGGCAGGTTTCCCTCTGAGTGTGACGTCATATCTGTTCGAAACAGGGAGATCGACCGGCGATTTCGCGGTGGCGGCAGGTTCCGGGAAGGTGAGATCCACGTAGATCAAGCTCTGGGTTGTCCCGGAGAGAATCTCGGAAACGGCGACAGCGAGTTTCTTCTTCCCCAGCTCATCTTCTCCGGCGAAATGGAACCATACGTCTCTTCTGCACCGAGCTATTCTCTGGCTCACAACTCTCACAGCTTCTTCTTGCCACCAAACCCTCTCCACCAGAGCTCTGTACAGAATCTTGAAATCTTTCCGGTCAAAGTTGCCATCTTTCGACTTTTCCGATTCTCCCGAGCAAATACGCAGGCCCAGATCCATTGTCACGGAAGTGACGGAGGAAGGCGACGAAGTCGCAGGGTCAAGCTCATTTGATGGGGTTTCTCCGACCATGGACAAGGCGGTGGCGCTGTTGTTGACGTCTGAAAGGACGCTTTCTTTCGATGCGGAAACGCCAGTTTCGCCATTGCCGGCGATGGACGGAAATTGATCGGCGGGGAGATTGTAGTGAAGCCGGTGACAAAGAGAGTCCCATTTCTTATTCACCCCATCAATTCTAGCGCTCAATAACACCTTATCGTCTTTGGCCTGCACTGAAAATGTACAGAGTTGTAGTTTTTACATGACCCTTTTAATAAAAAGAACTTTCTAGCTTGGATCTTCTTCAACCCAGAGCTTCAAAATTGATTCTTTAAAAACTAATAATTAAAGAAAATAATTAGTCCGTAACATATATATAGGCATGGATTTAACGAATACAAACCTCGATAGAGTCCATTCTATTGCTCTTCTGAAGCCAAGAAGGGAGACTAGAGTGTTGCTCGCCGGAAAGTGCATTGATTTCTTGCCTGCACTTCTCGATGCAGAGGAAGCACCGCCGCGTGCTTGGGTTTGAGCTACTCATCAATGGCGGCCCTTTGACATGTTCATAAGCTGTTGCAGGAAAGAATCCTCCAAGTGGAACGAATGATTCCATTAATCTGTAACCACATTTGTTATAATTATGAGCATGGAATTGTGAATTCAGCAAAGTTCAGCAAAGATGAAACAAAAAAAAAACGACTAATTCATACCTGGATTTGGGATATGATGATGATTCTCCCAATAATGGTTCTGCATATGTGATTGTCAAGAGCTGCAAATCCCAGTCCTTCTCAAAGGCTGGGAATCTGTTCAACACTTTCAAGTAAACCTCGTACCGTTCAACCGAACCAATCACCCACAAATTCTCCGGATGAACTTTCACCAAATTTCCCATTTCCCTGACCAGAAACTCAGAGGAAACTCCATCAACTGCCAACACACTTAACTCCCCGAAATTGACTATAACACCTTCTTCAGGCTTTCTACATTGGGACACTGTTCTTTTCAGTCCCTCAAAATTAAATCTCATCATCCTTTCGTCGTAGTCGCCATTAACGCACCCCGAGAGCTCGGTTTCGAAACAGACCACTTTCAGCCCGGATAATTTCAAGGGCATTTGCCCGGTTTCTCTCCTATTCAAAACTCCCAAGAAATTCTTGAGTGTGTTGTGAGCTGATACCCCTACTAACAATGGGTTCTTCTTGTTCGTGTTTTCAAGAACTTCCCAGATTCTCCTGCAATTCTTGTCTTCCTCTAGAACTGCAGGGTTTCCCAGGAAAGGGAAAGTGAGATCTCTCCGACCCAAATTGGAATCCGGGGACAAATTACAGAGAAACAGGGGAGATGGATGGCCTTTGTACGTTGAATATCGGAAGAATTGATGAACAGGTCTTAAAAGAGCAACCTTTATATCGCAGCTTGTGAATCCGGCTTCTCCGAACACTCTGCTCACCGCCGGATCATCGAGAATGGAAACCGTCATGTTCTGTATCTCAACCTTGATCACCGGCGAGCAAGAAGACGGCGGCGAGTTCTGCGGCTGGTAGAATGTATAACTCTCCGGCTGTCTCCTCTGGTTCGCCTGAGACCGCTTGATCGCCGCCATTAGCGAGTTCGACACCGGTGGCTCGTCGGCCGGGGACGGCGACGCCGGGAGCCGGTCGAGGGACACCGCCAGGCAGAGCTCGAGCGCCTTGAACTGCACGCGCGCGGAGTACGCGGCGTTGCGCGTGCGGGCGCAGGCTTCCCGGAGAGGAGAGGAAGGGAGGGAGAGGAGGGAGGAGACCATGTGAACCGACGTCGTCTGGGCGTGCCCCCTTCTCCTCGCCACAGCAACCGCATCGTCCAGCGCTTTGGCCGCTTCCGGCGTCAAGCATTGTCGCGCCGTCGTTACTGACGTCGGCATCGCCGGGAAAAACTGTCTTACTTTTTTTGTAATGATAACAGAAAAGACTCTTTCGGCGTCGTTTTCACATCAAAGTCAGGTGCTTAAGTTTAATTATTGAAAATGCTCTGTAGAAAAAAGAATAAATAAATATGGTGGAAGAAGCAGAAGACGAATGGCGTGGTGGGGTTTCTCAGGTGTGGGTGGGTAGCTATCATGAACTCCATTGCTGTGTGTGTGTATACACACACATATATATATATATATATATATATATATATACTACCTCCGTTTCAGAGTATTTGTCCATTTTCATTCTTGCACACCATCCAATACACTTCTTTAATCTATTTTATCTTGTAATTTGTATATTAAAAAGTTATAGAAATTATATATTAATAATTTATATGTTATGACAAATCAAACAATATCACACGTGACTATATTTAGACTTACACATTGAGAGAATTTGATGAGTTAAAGTGCTTAGATGAACAGTTCCAAAAGTAAAAAATAGACGAATATAGCGAGACGGAGGGAGTGTATATATATGCCCAAATAGCACCAGTACCCCCAGGTTACTCCTTTAGTTCCACAAAACTATTCTCTTTCGTTTTTTTGCTTTCCACAAAATATTTCTACTTTCTATTAAAAAACCACGTTTACCTTACTTTTTCATTCCCTACTTATCATATCATACTTTTTCACTAATAACCAAATTATCACATCTTACTTTTTCCCATCCATCAGTGGCAAATTTGAAAAGCAACCAAAATTACATTTTCTTTATTTTTCTCCAAAGTCAAACCCAGAAGAGTTTTGTGGAACGGTGGGAGTATTTCTAAAGTCCTGTGTTTTAAAATGCTGCACTCGTGCCCCCTCAGATTATTTTCCGGCCATTTTTCCAACGAAGAAGGGAGGCATTGCTGCATATTTACTAAACCACAAGAGGATATCGGTGGTGATATTTATTTCTCGCTTATATTTTTGTTTTTTTCCATTTTTTCCTTTATTTGTTTCTTTTATTAATTAAAGTTTTATTAAAAATTATTTTTATAACATTCATAAAATTTAAAGTTATTTTTGTTTGAAAAAATTAACATAAAATGTATATGTACTTTTCAAATCAACAATTTTTGTTTTTTCTGAAAAAAGTAAACTTTTTTATAATGAGAATTTCAAAAAAATGAAGAATAAAATAAGAAGCAAAATAACACAAAAATAAAAATGAATATCTTTTTCGAACATCTCAATTTTAAGGACTTTTTCAGACTTGTCCATTTTTTAATTAATTTAATAGACTCTTTTGACTTTATTTTTTTTAATTAACTTGATTATAAGTATAAAATTTAAAATTGAACTTATATATTTATAAACTAGATAAAGATACTATTTGAAATAAAATATGACATGACTATTTTATTATAAAAATTAAAAAATGAAAATAAATTAAATTTAATAATGTCTAGATAATTTATTTTAGGACGATGAGAGTATTCTTTTTTCTTTTTTTTTTGGCATTTGGTTTTCTTGTATTTTCTCAAAGACAATGTAAAGTCGAGTTTGGAGGAGGAGCGGGCGTGAAATGGATGCAGCCAATTTTGGGTCGGTCTCACACGGGTCAATTTTATGCCCTCATGCGGATCACTTTTGGGAGCCACCCACCAACATTTCTTATCTCCATCCCATGTTCCTGCTGTGCGCCTTTTCTATATTTTCTCTTTTCAAATAAGCAATGAGTGGGAAAGAATGACGAGAAATAGAACAAAAAAATTACTTTCTTCATATTCCTATATCGATAAGAAATAAAAATTGCATATTAAAAAATTACATCAAAAATTTTACTTTTTCCGTTCTAAAAAGATTTACACATTTCAAAAAAATTGCGTCCTACAATCACTTACCCATTTTTATTAAAAAATTACTTTTACTCACTTTTTCAAACTATATCTATCACGTCATACTTTTTTCTAATAATCTACACATCATATCATACTTTTACTCATCACATCAAGGTTATTTTTGGAAAGTCAACAGAAAAATATCACTACCTTAATTTCTACTTTAGTCAAAATATACCCATTTTTATGGGACGGATGAAGTATAAAATAAGCAGTTATGAGAATATATTTTATTTGATCAAATACTTAACGAAATTGCACAAATAAATAAAAATTATTAAGATGAGAAAAAAATTACGTAGTATAATCAAATTAGGGATGGAAGGAGTACATTTTTACTCGTTTTGAGAGGGAAAAAGTAAAGACATCTTTTTTTCTGAGTTTTTTTTGGTTATTAGCTCCCCAACTCTTTAAAACAAAAGCATGGTTATTCTGCATGAACTTTAAAAAATGGATCATTGGTCTCTAGTTTTTAAAAATGTTGTGCCAATCAATGACTTGTCTGTACTACATTTGAGAGTATTTTAATCACACATTTGTCTAATACAAGTATATGAATTCATCTAAAGTCTAAATTCATAGATCACATGCGGGTTCTACAATATGTTTTCCAAATGCTATTTTCTACTCCCTTCATCTCAAATAGTTTACCACATTTACCACATTTTACAAAATGAAGCAAAACTGTAAATTTTTTTATTTATTTTATTTAAAATTTAATTAGATAAAAAAAAACTTATATATTAAAAAGCTATGTGAAAAGTTTTTCAAAACAAGCGGTGACAAAAAATTTATTTTATTAAATAGTCATTGAAAATGTACAATAAACAAAAATATCATGATGATTTTTGAATAGTAAACTTAGACATTTTTTAGATGTAGGTAGCATATATATTTTTAACCTTGTGAAACCCTAAATAATTATTCCCGCTTCATTTGTCGGTAACCAACTCAAAACACGTACATTATTCAATTAAACTTTTCATTAGTCGATTAACATCTTCATCTATCAATTACATCAGTCCTCGTCAAGCTCCAACAGTTATATTGATGAGTCTATGAATAACGCATTGCAAAATTTGACATAGAGAAATCATTGATGCAACATTTTTAAAAGGGAAATTTACTTAGATAGCACTAAAACATAATGACTTTCTCTAAATAGTATCATATGTGTTTTTCTTCCCAATGTAGTACTTTTAGTCATTATGCATTAGTCATTATTTAAATAAATATTTGTCATCACTGGACATATGTACATTATTAAATTTTATTTAGGAAATAAAATAATTTAAATACTATTTAAGAAAATGACTTAAATCTTAATGCTATTTAGTGCAAATATTTCTTTTTAAAATTGTAGTTGTGATATTTATGGTAATGAAAAATGATCCTGCTTAGTTTTTAAAGAATTCAAGAATAAATGAATCATTTTTCCTCTTTCTTTCTAATTTTACCAACCGAACATAGTGTGAGGGGCATTGATAATAAATGGAAAAACAACCTTTGCCCTTAGCCGTGCCTGTCCCAAACTTAAAGTGCACTTCGTATCGGATGCAAAAAAAAAAAACATTTACTGTGTAAAAGAAAAAAAAAAGAGAATCTAATGACTAATGTTACTGGGGAGCAGCAGTAGTTTAATCTGAGAATAAACTGTCACTGTGTTAAAAAGTTTTTTTCCCCTGTTTTTTTAAAAATAAACACTGTACTTTCTTCTTTTATTCATCATAACCTTTCCTGGCAAAAACAGTCCAAGAAGCATTATTGGGCTGTCTTTTAATTTTTATGAGTAGCTCGACTGGTTCAAAGAGAATATGTCAATCCTGTGAATCTTATGATCAAATCCTGACAATGGTAGTTGACAAAGTTCTACGTAGTATCATTTGTAATAACTTAGCAAAAATAAATAATATTTCTAAAGACGAAATTAATATTATATCATGATTTACATCCCTTCCCAATTTTATGAGATTGGGGTTTGTGGGGAGCCACCTTTTCAACGAATTGGTAAAGTGATGTGTGTGGGTCATGATCGAAATGGAGCTAGCTATACCTCTGTACCTCAACTAGCTATCTTAGCTTTTTTGGCTACACACAGTTTCTTTAATAGCTAGTCACCCCATTTTTTATCGTCCATTTGTCCCAACATAAAATTCCTCCCCTTATTCTACTGTATTCAAATTTTCTCCTTTTTAAGATTAATCTTCTTAGTTAATGTCTACTGAATTTAAGAAAAATAAAATTGTATTTCTACCGTTTTATATCTTTCTTTCTGTTGCATAAAATGACGAAAAATCTTAAGCATTTTCAATTAATTTTATTTAAATATAAGTATAGAAATAAAAAATAAAACATACATATTTAAAAATTACATCAAAAATTCAATAAAACAAGTTGTGACAAAAATATTTTATTTTATCATACAGGCCATGAAAGAACACAAACAAAAAAAATTCCCGTGAAGTTAATAATGTCTTAAAATAATGTTCTGGGAAGAAAGTTTTAGAAGGAGAGAGTATAATTGAAGTTGATGCATGAGATAAAAAAATGTGTCACAATAAAAATTTCTAAAAAATGAGAGAATATTAATTTGAGACAATAAAAAATAAAGTAAGAATGGTTAATTTAGAACAGATGGGTATACCAGATCTGTCTTTAAATGAATTACATATCTTCTTAGATATCTTTTATACTACCTTCGTCTCAGAGTATTCGTCCACTTTTGACTTTTGGAACTGTTCATTTAAGTACTTTGACTCATCAAGTTCTCTCAATGAGTAAGCCTAAATATAGTCATGTGTGATCTTATTTGATTTTTCCTAACATATAGATTATTAATATATAATTTCTATTATTTTTTAATATACAAATTATAAGATAAAATCGATTAAAGTAGTGTATTGGATGGTGTGTAAAAATGAAAGTGGACAAATACTCTAGTCCAGGATAATTTTCTACACTAGTCCACTATTTTCTAGTCCACTATTTTCTACGAGCATAATTTTTCCAGAATCTTTTGAAAGTATCAGGTGCACAATTCTTTAATTCCTTACAATCTTCTAATCTTGTAGGACTTCTGCAAATATCAGGCGCAGGATCCACTTTTTGCTATCAATCTTCAAATAGCAGGTGCAAAATTTACTTCCTGCCACTAATTTATGATTAACTTCTACGAGCATGATTTTCCACAATTTTCTTTAATGATGATTATTATAATTATTAATTATGATTATAATTAAATTAATTACTATTTTTAAAGTCTATTAAGATTAACAAAATTAATTTTATTATTACACTTACAATAATTATTATTATTAATAGTTATTATTAGTATTATTGATTGTTATTACTCCCTCCGTCCCACTGTCTTTGTCCACTTACCTTTTGGCACACCATCCAATGCACTTCTTTAATCCATTTTATCTTGTAATTTGTATATTAAAAAATTATACAAATTATATATTAATAATCTATATGTTAAGACGAATCAAACAAGATCACACATGACTATTTTTAGGCTTACATATTAAGAGAATTTGATGAGTCAAAGTGCTTAGATGAACAATTCCAAAAGTCAAAAGTGGACAAAGACAATGGGACGGAGGTAGTAGTTAATAATAATAATGATTATTATTATCATTTTAATAATTATCATTGTTAATTACTATTACTATTATTATTAAATACGATGATAATAAATTATTATTACTATGAGTATTAATTATTTTTAATATTATTAATTAATTATAATGATTATTATTAGTTTAATTATTATTATTAATTAGTATTGTTGTTATTTATTTTAATTATTATTATTTATTAGTAATGATATAAGGATTACTATTTTATTATTATAATTTTCCATGATTATTATTATTTTAAAAATTAATTATTTTTTAAATAAATTTTATATTTGAATAGACCTGTTCTGATATGAATAAATATGTTCTGATTTGCAAAAATGTAAATAAATTTAGTACTCTCATCGTCCCTAAATATTCACAACATTTGCTTTTTCAGCAGTGTCGAAAATTTTTGTTTATTTCGACGTTTTCATTGATTATTTGATAAAATAAAATATTCTTGACACCTCTTATTTTGAAGAACTTTTCATGCAGTTTTTTTATATGTAAATTTTATTTTTTATTTCTTTATCAATATATAAATAAAATGAATTGAAAAAACTTGATATTTTACCTCGGAAATATAAATGTGGCAAATAATTTGGAACGGAGGGAATATGATTTGATTTTGATAAAAATAAATAATAAGTAGCAGAAATAAGTTGAGGATAATGTGGCATAAGTGAGCCAATGGGCTTATTACACTAACATTAGTTTATTCTAAAAGTAAAAATGAAATTTGCACTAAATAGAAGTACTACGTAAAACATAAGTTATTTCCCAATGTATGACTTAAATTTTTTTATTCTCTATATAGGACTTAATAATGACTAGTGAGAAGAATAATGTCAAATTGATGCTGAACATTTAATTGAATAATGACTAATAGATAATAAACAATGATCCCTACATATAATTCTATATTTTGAAAGTCATTATTTTTTAGTCATATTTGGATAGATTACCCATCCTAAAACGATACATCTTCCACCATATAGAAGAAAAGTTACACTTTTCCTATTTTCTAGAGTTTTAAAAACTTTTTAAAAGTGTTAAAAGTTTCACTTGCCCAAAAGGCGATAAAATTATCCCTTTTTTTGATTTGATGTGTTTTGCTTTCTTTTCACCTTCTTGGTTCACTTTTAAAACTTTATTTCTTTCCTCTCTCTTTCTCAATCCCTTTTTTATTCTCTCGCACGTACCAAACAATTCTTCTCTCGATCACATCGATCTCTGAAAAAAGATTTTTTCGGATCATACATGTTTGCATATAATCAATGGCCCTTCTTAAAAAGGTTCACCTTTTCTTCTTATTTATTGACTACTCTCTTCTAACTACTACGTAGTATATTCATCTACTTTTAATTTTTAGAACTGTCATCTAAATACTTTGACTCATCAAATTTTCTCAATGTGTAAGCTTAAATAGAATCATGTGTGATCTTATTTGATTTGTCTTAACATATATATTATTAATATATAATTTCTATAATTTTTTTATATACAAACTACAAGATAAAATGGATTAAAGAAGTGTATTAGATGATGTGTACAAATGAAAGTGGACAAATACTCTGGAACGTAGGGAGTACATTACACCGAGTATATGTCTCATTCTTTTTATGGTCTAGCTCTTTTAATTTGTTCATTTTATCGTAAACTTTTTAGAATTTTTAATTATATATTGGATTCGTTCCCCATAAATCTTTTTATATATGAAAAGTTAACTTATGTTGAGCATGCAGTAATCCCCTTCAACTCTCTTAGATCAAGACTTATCATAGAACATTGAAAATACCCATGAAGCTCCATAACTTCAAACTTTCTCTCTCTTTAACGTCACCTTTAACTCATCTCACATTTTTAATTCTTAACCTACTTATTAAAACATATCTTTTTACTAATAATTTACACATTATATCATACTTTATTTATTATACTAAAAGTGCTTTTAGCAAGTCAACATAAAATATCCTTTTCTTAAATTTTTTAAAAGTTAAAATGAGAAAATGGAGAAAGTATATATAGAATACTACTTCAAACTCCCTATATTGCATGCATGCATGCAGTACGTATATATGGAGCAGCTCAAAAACATGAAAATCGGTACGTACACGGTACACGATCGTATTTATACTCCGTATATTATATATCGGGTGCACGTCAGTATATACGGCACGTCTTTTAGAGTGTTGGCTTAAAGCCTGTCGTCCAAGAAGGTATATATATACGGATCGTATATCGCTGTCTTTTTAGCTCTTCCAAATTTAAGCCTTCTACGGTGCAAAAAAGATTTTTATTATGCGTTGTTTTTTGTTGGTTTTTTTTTCCGACAAGAAAAATATAATGATACTACAGTTTTGTTTCCATCTTTAATTCTTTATAGAACGTATACAAAATAAATGACTAATATAGTAATACTACCTCACGTATTTGTTCTATTTTGATTTTTATAATTAATTATACTCCGACATTTGATTTCGAACTAAATAAAAATTATATGTTATATGAATTAATTAAATATAATAATATTTTGAAAATATTGTATAAAAACCTAAGAATTTTTTTTATCGATATCTAATACTCCTTCAGTCCCATAAAGTCATTCTCGTTTCAAAAAAATTACATCCCTTAAAGTCATTTTTATTTCTATTAAAAAATCATTTTTACCTCTTATTTTTTCATACTATACTTGTCACATCATACTTTTTTTCTAATAATCTACCCATAACATTAAAGGTATTTTTAGAAAGTTAACACAAAATTATTTCTCATTATTTTACCACTTTAATCAAACCATCTCAATCTTTATGGGACGAAGGAAGTACAAATTGTATTTAATTAGTAGTTATAATTTGTCAATTTTGACTGAAAAAGTAGACAAATAGGAAAGAGAAAAAGTCACTTGTGAAATTTCCACACCAACAGCACAACAGATAAACCAACAAACACACGCACTTAACACAGCAGAAAGTAGTTAGAAACTGTGCTGTAGCGCAGCAACTAGGTTTCACAAACTGCTACAACACTTTTTCTAACACCAGAACAAATAAACGAAAGCAAACAAAGACACATAGATTTGTTTACGCAGTTCGGAGCCAACTCTCCTACGTCTGCGAGGCCCACATCCGTGTAAAAGCCTTTCCACTAGATCATCATAAGAATTACACAATCAGACTCAACAGATCCTTCTATTGAACAGATTTGTCTACTTACGTGATCAGACTCCAAACTCTGTTTGTGGTCAAACCAGGCCTATTACACCTTCTCGTTGCTCTGCAATAAGGATGTGTTCTTGACCTTTGCTCAGTCTCTCACGATGCACAAACTGAACAATACTTCAGAGAAGATCCATGGCTGATCTTCTTGCTGTAATCTCTCGTATGAATATATGACACGCTCTCTCTGTAACAGATTAACTCTCTCTTGTTGTTCTCTCTCTATCAGCTGAATATATCTCTTTATTTCGCACGCATCTGCCAAGCGTTAATCCCCTATTTATATCACTGGAATCGTATAGGATGAAACCCTAACCTGTAGTCTGTTAAACTCTTGCGCATGCATTGAGTCCAGAGGGAAGACGTCGATTAGGAATCCTTCGTTGAGCAGATCTTCTAGCATAGAGTCCTAGTCCAGGTTGCCATGCAGGATGACCAACAACACAAGTCTACTATCAAAAGGACACTACACTACTATCAACTCGTGGTTGTGTGTTGTCAAAAATAATGCCAACCCAAACGCTAAAAAATAAAGAACCAAATATTAAGGACCTAACAATCTCCCCCTTTGGCTATTTTTGACAAACACAATCACTTGACACTCAGCCAGGTCTAAACCTCTTCTCCCCCTTTTGGAAAAAATATGCCAAAGGCAAAAATTGTATATTTATTCAAGAAACTGGAGAAGAGTAATATTTAGACAACTGGATGCAAGAGTGTGTACATTAGTTCAGCTAAGACACCTGAAAAATGGTCATCCTACCTGTGCAAGGACCTGAGTGAAAACCAGGGGACCATGTGCAGAAATAAGGGACAGAACAATTCCTTCAAAATATTGAGTAGCATCAATCCTTACCAAATCATACCCAGATCATAACACACATAGTAGCAGCAAAATATATGAGTTGATGAATCCATGTCACAACAAGAAAAGGGACAGAACAATCCCATCAACATAGTGAATAGCCAAAAACAGTAGAGTTTTGCAAAAACAACTTGGGATGTTTAATCATCAAACTTGTGGAGTTCAGCCTCAAAGTCTGATTCTTCAGTTGCTAGGTTATCATCCTTTGTATCTGCACTTTCCTCTCCTTCCTCAGTGGCTTCATCATCTTCACTTTGCTCCCCCTGTGTTGTAGCACCATCTGGTCCTCCTTGCTTTGTCTTCTCCCCCTGAGATTTAGCAGCTTCATCTGAAATGGTGTCCAAAGAGGACAGAATAATGGCCCATTTTTTCTTCTTGATTTCAGCTTCTTTGATCAACTTCCTGTATTCATCAATCTTCTCTTGCAGAGACTGAATTTCTTCTTTGATGAAAGCTGTTTTGGAAAAATCTGACTGAAGAACTGCTGGGGCTGTCTTTTGTTCCTCCCTCGTGGCCATATCATTGTAATGTCTTCCTTCAAAGTGCCTTAAATCAACCTGGAGAAGAGGAGGAGCAGGTTCTTCTTCATCTGCAACTACAAGCTTCTGAGATTTAAGCATTTGATAAATAAGAAGAGGATAAGGAAGCCCATTAGAATTCTGTTTGGCCTTCTCAGATGCGAAGCTCATGATCTGGTCAAAGATGATTTTTCCAAGATTCACAGGTATCTCATGCTTAATTTTGTAAATGAGTGTGGCTATACAGAGTGGGACTGTGTTCATATGGGTGGTTGGAAGCCAGTGATATGCAGCTACCCTGAACAGTATGGCATAGGAACTTTTAAGGATGGAAGAGGGCACTTTTGACTTAGTAGATTGAGAGATACGCTCACCATTAGTGAGGTCAGTCCAGACTTGTCTTTCATTTACATTGGTCTCAGAGGAGGGGGGTTTTAGGTGCAGAAACTGATTAATTTTGGCAGGGGACAGATCAAAGGTTTTCCCTCTCACAAACACTTTGTGGTATGAAGGGTCAGTGTGAATGTTGCAACCCTCAGACAAATTGCAGTAAAACTCTTGAATGATTTTTCTCACATAAGAACCAGGCAGAGTGACTGATTTAAGCAAATTACCCTTTTCAGCACAGGGATTAAGTTTGTTTTTGATTCAAAATCCTCAACATCAATACTTCTTTGTGGCAGAATAGTTTTCTTGGCTATTTCAGGCATGCATGAACTGGCTATTGAAGAAACAAACAAATGTTTAGAAAACTTCCCTGGTTTGGGTGACTTTTCTGCTTTTGCATCTTTCCTTTGGTTGATCTGACTTCTGGTTGTGAGTTTTGTGGGAGGTGATGATGTTCTCTGCTTTTTTGAGCTCTCCTCCTGGTCATCCGCTGCTTTCTCCTTACGCTTAAGTTCCTTCTTTGGCACTTCTTTTGTTTGAATTTCTTCAAACCCTTTTGATTCTTGATTCTTCTTCGCCTTTTGTCGCAGCGACCATCTGGATCTAGATTGTTTTGCCTTCAATTTCTTGGATGCTGGGGTTTTGAATTTTACCCCTTCAAATGGCACATCAGAACATGCTATCAAAGGTTCCTCGTTCACGATCTCTGGTGTTCTCTTTTCTGATTGTAGATCTTCCTCCCTCTTACTTTGCATGTCCACTTTTTGTGGAGTACCTGTGAATTCTAGAAGAAATATCTCTGGGAATGTGGCTTTAGGGTTTAGAATCACATCATCTTCTGCGACATTTCTGACTTCATCGTCTACTGATCTTGGATCTGGTTGCTCCATGTTTGATTCTCCTGAATTTGGTTGCGGGAGATTCTCTTCATCTTCTTCTGCCACCTCTGGTTCAAGATCAACACTGGTTCGTCGTGATCCTTCAGCAACTAGTAGACGCGTCCATTTGTGCTTTGCCCAGAGTTTCCTTTTGAGTGAGGGGTTTCCTTGACAGCGCTTGGGAAGTACATGCTTAATTCTCACCATTTTCGACTCTTTCAGTTCTGTTTGAGCTTTGAATTTGTGAAGATAATTGAGGATCTTGAGTTGCCTCTTTTTGACAAGATGATAATGCCGAGGTCCTTATTGTGGCGCTTGCATTTACGAGACGGAGCAGGTGACTCTACGTATCTCTCGTTTTGGATGATGACACGTGCTAGAACGCCTTTTCCTTTCTTCTTAAAAATTCAGCAGATTGTATAATATGAACACACTAGCTGACAATTTGTGTCCACTTTTTGTATGCATGGTTTATTGGAATGGTGCGCACAGACCCAAATTGGATCTGAGGGTCTCAAATCTTTCTCCATCAAGTGCCTTTGTAAATATATCAGCTAACTGATGTTCAGTAGAAACATATTCAAGAGTGACAATTTTATCTTCTACTAGCTCCCGTATAAAATGATGTTTGATGTCAATGTGTTTGGTACGTGAGTGTAGTACTGGATTTTTGGATATATTTATGGCGCTTGTGTTGTCGCAATAAATGGGAATAGTATCATGCTGGATTCCATAGTCAGTTAGCATTGACTTCATCCACAGAAGTTGTGCACAACAACTTCCGGCAGCTATGTATTCAGCTTCTGCAGTAGATAATGAGACTGAATTCTGCTTTTTGCTAAGCCATGCTACTATATTGCCTGCGAGATAGAAGCATCCACCTGAAGTGCTTTTGCGATCATCAATGTTGCCAGCCCAGTCTGCATCACTATATGCCATAAGTTGTGCTGGAGCACCTTTAGAGTACCAGAGACCCATATTGTGTGTACCCTTGATGTATTTCAGTATTCTTTTTACTGCCTTCATATGTGATTCTTTAGGCTTGGCTTGATATCTTGCACATACTCCCACACTGTAGCATATATCAGGTCTGCTTGCAGTAAGATACAACAGACTTCCAATGATCCCTCTGTAGTGAGTAGCATCAACATCCTTTCCATTATCATCCCTGCTTTTTTTCTCATGTGTTGGGCATGGTGTTCTAGCACTTTTGCAGTCACTCATATCGAACTTCTTCAGCATATTCAGAGCATATTTATTCTGTGATATGAAGATTCCATCCTCAGACTGTTTGATCTGTAGACCCAGAAAGTAAGTCAATTCACCAATCATGCTCATCTCAAATTCTTTTTCCATGACTTCAACGAATTTCTTAACATGTACTTCTGAGGTTGCACCGAACAGTATGTCATCAACATAGATTTGAGCCACCAGTATGTCTTTACCATACCTGATATAGAACATGGTATTGTCTACACCTCCCCTAGTGTATCCTTGTTTGCATAAATGTGCTGTTAGCCTCTCATACCAAGCTCGCGGTGCCTGCTTCAGACCATAAAGTGCCTTGCGCAGTTTAAATACATGCGTTGGATGTGCTGTATCTTCAAATCCTTTGGGTTGGGATACATAAACCTCTTCTTTAAGATATCCATTCAGAAAGGCTGTTTTGACATCCATTTGATATAGTTTCATGTTCCAGACACATGCAATACTGATGAGTATTCGAATTGATTCAAGTCTTGCCACGGGCGCAAAGGTTTCTTCAAAATCTACTCCTTCCACTTGTGTGTATCCCTGAGCCACTAACCTTGCTTTGTTTCTTATCACATTGCCGTCTTCATCAGTTTTGTTCCGAAAAATCCACTTCGTGCCAATGATGTTCACATCCTTAGGTTTTGGTACCAGTTCCCATACCTGATTTCGCTCAAACTGTGCAAGCTCTTCCTGCATTGCGTTTATCCATGCTTCATCTGTCAGGGCTTCTTTGACATTTCTTGGTTCAACTGATGAAGTATAGAAGGCATTGATCATCTCAACATAGTCCACCTTCTTTTTCCGAGTGCGCATACCTTCTTGTGGATCTCCAATCACATTTTCTAGTGGATGGTTCTTTTGAATGTGTGTGGGCACTCTGACTTCTTCTGGTTTACTTGCCTGTGGTTCTGCATCTGGTTGATCTTCTGTATCTGATGTTGATGAAGCTTCTTCAGTTTGCTGTTCAGCAGATGGTTCATCATCTCTTGTGTCACTGTCATCCTTCCATAGTGCTTTGTCATCTACTATGACATTAATTGACTCCATGATTGTTCTAGTGCGTTTGTTGAATACTCTGAAGGCTTTGCTGTTTGGTGAGTACCCCAAGAATATAGCTTCATCACTCTTTGCATCAAACTTGCTTCTATGCTCTCGATCTCGAAGAACAAAGCATTTTGCTCCAAAAATGTGAAAGTGTCCCACGTTTGGAGTTCGCCCTTTCCACAGTTCATATGGAGTGGCTTGAGTTCCACTTCTTATATACACACGGTTTATTGTGTAGCAAGCTGTGTGTACGGCTTCGGCCCAAAGATTCTCTGGTAATTGTTGTGTGTGAAGCATAGTTCTTGCCATTTCCTGCACATGCCTGTTCTTTCTCTCGGCTACACCATTTTGTTGTGGGGTTTTAGTGCTGAGAACTCATGTGCTATTCCATGTTCATCACAGTAGTTGCTGAAGGGTTGGCTGTCGAAATCCCCACCATGATCACTTCTCACTCGTATAACCTTTTGTATCTTCGACTGTTTCTCATTTTGGACTTTGTTGCAGAGTGTAGCAAAAGCATACAATGCGTCATCCTTATGCCTTAAAAAACATACCCATGTATATCTTGTAAAATCATCAACCATCATGAGTACAAATCTCTTGCCTCCAATACTCTCAGTTTTCATAGGTCCAAACAGATCTATATGCAGCAGCTCCAAAGGACATTTTGTGGATTGAAACACTTTGACTGGATGAGTCTTGCGTATCTGTTTTCCCTTTTGACAAAGACCACATATCTCTGCCTCTTTATTGATGATTTTGGGTAATCCTCTCACAGCTCCTGAATTTGACAGAGTTACAAGATCTTTGTAGTTCAGATGCCCCAGACGATAGTGCCATAATCTTGCATCTTTTCCACTTGCTGAGAAACAAAGGATATTTGGGGTTACTCTATAGCAGTTATCAGCTGTTCTATCACCTTCAAGCACCACTTGCTTACTTTGGTCTCTCACTCTACATTTTTGCTGTGTAAAGAATACTTCAAGCCCTTGGTCACATATTTGGCTTATGCTGAGCAGGTTCACCTGTAAGCCTTGGACTAACCATACGTTTTTGATAGGTGGTAGTCCTGATACGTTGAGTGTGCCACTACCAACTATTTTTCCCTGTGCTCCACCACCGAAGCGAACACTTCCTTGTTCAAGTGTCTTGACATTTATGAGATTTTCTCTGTCACCAGTCATATGATGCGAACATCCACTGTCAAGAAGCCATTGATCTGGTGTGACCCTGTAACAAGTGTTGGCCACAGAAGCATATTGTTTAGGTATCCAGATTTGTTTGTAATGTCTTGATGTCCACGGTTTCCTCCATCTTGTGATACACTGTCGTTGTATGTGTCCCCATTTATTACAGTTAAAACATCTGTAGTGGTGGTAGGGATTCCTGTACAAGGATATTTGACGCTCCTTTTTGATCTGACGTGTATCGGTTGATGTAGTTACTTCAGAAGCTTTGACAAACTTGACTTCAAGGGATTGTGACATCTTTCCTTTGTCTGTAAATCCAATGCATGTCATGTCTCCAGGAGATTTTGCCTTGATCGAGTGATGATCTAGTACCTCTGCTCCAGCAACCTTGATCCATTTTTGATAGGACTTTAGTTGGTTTATCTCAAATGACAGGTTGGTTTTTTCTCCTTCAAGTTCTTCAATTTTCCTGGTGAGCTCTTCAATTCTCTTCTTCAAGGCATCAACTTCTGAACTCAGTCTGTTCTTGTCTGCAACATTTCTTTTATTCACCATCAGAAGTTCTGACCATTTTTCTTGCAGGTCCTCAAGTTGTTCTTCAACACTCACTTCATCATCTAGGTCAGCACTTGCAATAAATGCACAGTTAGATTCTTCATAATCACCCTGATCTTCAGTTTCATCATCACTCCACGTTGCCTTGAAAGCTTGTCTCTTCTTCTTTAGATTGTTTGCACACTCAGACTGGATGTGACCATATCCACCACACTCAAAACACTGTGGCCCCTTCTTCTTTGCATAGTTAGGATTTTCTGTGTTTTTGGCTTCTCTGTACTTAGCATCTTTTGATGGAAGCCCCTTAGAGGTGCCTTCAAATCTTTGATTTGACTTCTTCTGAATCCACTGCTTCTTGAATTGTCGGGTGAACAGAGAAAGTTGCTCTTGGAACTCTTCATCAAGTGACCAGTCAAGTTCTCTGTCATCTTCCTCCTTAGTGCTGGGAAAGGCTATCTGCTTATCAGGTTTCCTTTGCTTACTGTCTTCTGCCATGTCCAGTTCAATTGATTCCAGTATTCCCAAAAGTGCGTCAAGCGTCATGTTTTTGATGTTGTGGGAACGTCGAATGGCCTTGACATCCATCTCATATTCTTTTGGAAGTGACCTCAGCACCTTGAGAACCAGCTTGTTTTCTGGAATAGGTTCATTTAGTCGTGCAGCCTGGTTTGCAATATCTCTAACTCTCCCATGAAATTCAGTGATCTTCTCCTTCTCGTCCATGTGCAGGTTTTCATATTGAGTCATCAAGATCTGATATTTTGCAGTCTTCACTTCCTCATCTCCCTCATGCGTGACTTCAAGAATATCCCAAGCTTCTTTGGCATTGTCACAGTTTGAGATGAGCTTGTACTGGGTAGAGTCCACTGCCCCAAAGATTGCATTTAGGGCTTTGTCATTAAACTCAGCTGCAATTACTTCAGTTCTGCTATATTCTTCGAATGGTTTGATTCTTGACGTCGTCAGATCATCAGAGTATTTGCGTGGTTCAGTCCACCCAGTTTCCACACTTCTCCAGACTCCACCACCAAGGGATTTGAGAAAGGCTCTCATCCTGCCCTTCCAGAAATTGTAGTTGTGTCCACGCAGTAGAGGTGGTCTCTGAACATTCGCTCCTTCTTCCATGTCTCCCATGATGCGATCGATAGCTAGTAAATTAAGCTATGCAGGCTTTGATACCAAATGAAATTTCCACACCAACAGCACAACAGATAAACCAACAAACACACGCACTTAACACAGCAGAAAGTAGTTAGAAACTGTGCTGTAGCGCAGCAACTAGGATTCACAAACTGCTACAACACTTTTTCTAACACCAGAACAAATAAACGAAAGCAAACAAAGACACAGAGATTTGTTTACGCAGTTCGGAGCCAACTCTCCTACGTCTGCGAGGCCCACATCCGTGTAAAAGCCTTTCCACTAGATCATCATAAGAATTACACAATCAGACTTAACAGATCCTTCTATTGAACAGATTTGTCTACTTACGTGATCAGACTCCAAACTCTGTTTGTGGTCAAACCAGGCCTATTACACCTTCTCGTTGCTCTGCAATAAGGATGTGTTCTTGACCTTTGCTCAGTCTCTCACGATGCACAAACTGAACAATACTTCAGAGAAGATCCATGGCTGATCTTCTTGCTGTAATCTCTCGTATGAATATATGACACGCTCTCTCAGTAACAGATTAACTCTCTCTTGTTGTTCTCTCTCTATCAGCTGAATATATCTCTTTATTTCGCACGCATCTGCCAAGCGTTAATCCCCTATTTATATCACTGGAATCGTATAGGATGAAACCCTAACCTGTAGTCTGTTAAACTCTTGCGCATGCATTGAGTCCAGAGGGAAGACGTCGATTAGGAATCCTTCGTTGAGCAGATCTTCTAGCATAGAGTCCTAGTCCAGGTTGCCATGGGGGATGACCAACAACACAAGTCTACTATCAAAAGGACACTACACTACTATCAACTCGTGGTTGTGTGTTGTCAAAAATAATGCCAACCCAAATGCTAAAAAATAAAGAACCGAATATTAAGGACCTAACAACTTGAACCCTAAGGACATTATGTAAAATCAACACCAAATATATTAATCTTAAATCTTTTAAATGTCAAAATCAAAAATATTTTTAGAATTAGAAGAAGCATTAAATAATACTAATAAAAACACATAAGCAAATGTAATTTATCGTGACATATACTACTACTTTGGAAAATAATAATTAGTTTTTTCAAAGAGCAATGCTACATTATATTCACAATCTTTTTTCTTTCTTATTCTTTTGTTAATTTCTTTATTAAAACGCACACAAAATCAAACAAAAACAGGATACATCTCAAACATATAATTTCTCTTAGCTGAAAATTTGTAATAAAAAAAAGTGAATTAAAGTATATTGTGGCAGATGAAACATATCTCAGTACAAATTTAATTTGTATGAAGAGAGAATAAAGTCCCGATATTTTTTTTTAGATTTGTACATACCATCATGAGATTAATATTTGTTGTTGATTTATTTCATGCACGCTTTCTCGACAGCTAATATTAGCTCTTTTTGTACAATTCCATGAATCCTAACCACCCAACAGGTCAATATTTCTTAATCTTTTTAACTTTTTATGGGTGTATATTGTATAATTAAATACTTTATGCAGAGTATAATTAATGAACATTGCGAGTACATTTTACATCGTACATAATTAGTCACACGTGTTTCCATATATTATTGTAATCTAAAATGTTGGGAAGTTGGTAATCAATCAAATGGGATTATGTTGAATGTTGATGGATGTTTAAAAAACTATTTTTACACACATTTTTTTACCTTATCCATCACTTTATAATTTTTTTTACTAATTTATCATTCACATTTTATTTTTGTCTATCACACAAAAGACAAAATTAAAAGTAAATTATAATTTAACACTTCCTTATCTTGACAGTTGATTAAAATGAAAAGTATTTTCAAGAACGTAGGGAGTAAACTTTATATTTCCCTATTCTTAATATTCAATAAATTAGTTTCACACTTCCCTATTTGTTTATATATTTGTGAGAAATTTACTTTGCTGTATTTACAAATTCTTTCCCATTATCCCTTCGAAAAATCTGAATATTTGAATTAAATTGAGTTTTAACCATTTTTTCAAAACTAGTGAAAACAGAGTAAGCTTCAGATTTGTGTTTAAGAGGATAAATCCAAGTAAATTTACTAAAATCATCAACAAAGCAGATGTAGAAACGAAAACCAGAGATAGATGGAACAGAGGTTGGTCCCCAAACATCAGAATGAATTAGTTGAAAGGGCGCTGTGGTCTTATGTTTAGAGAGTTCAAAGGATAAACGACAAGACTTAGACACATGACAGGACTCACAATGTAAGTGATCAGAAAATTTAAACCCTAAAGTAGACAAAATATACTTGGCAACAGCAGGAGCCGGATGTCCAAGCTGACGATGCCAGGTGGATGCAGTGACAGCTTGACGCACAACAGGGATAGGCTTGGAAGGAAGGGTATAGAGACCATGCTCACAGGGGCCCGTGTACCGCACCAGATTCTTATCGTTGTCCACTATCTGAAAGGAGGTGGCATTAAAGACAAGAGTGCAATTATTATCTTTGGTAAAGCGGTAAACGGACAGTAAGTTTGAAGTAAGGGAGGGAACGTGATTAATGGAGTGGAGGTGAAATTTACCATTCGGGGTGTGAATTGAGCCTGAACTTGTGTGAGTGATGGGTAAAGTATGACCATTACCTACAGTAATAGTTTCAGTGCCATGGTAGGGAGTTGGAGTTTGCAGCTGTGAAAGATCATGCGTAACATGAGTATTAGCACCTGTATCAAGGTACCAATCACCAGTTTGGTTGCTTGTGGTTGCATGCATAGCACGAGAATTGGTAGCCGAGTTGCTCTCAGTAGAAGAATCATCATAGCGGTACCAGCAGGTAGCAGCAGAGTGGCCACGCTTTGAACAGATCTGACATACTGGAAGATCGCGTGAAGGTCCGCGGCCTCCCCCC
>OOIL02002122.1:1351966-1412148 GCA_900332095.2 Cuscuta campestris | reverse complement strand
GTTCGGTCCTCCTCGACCGCGGCCTCGACCGCTGTTTGTATACAGTGCAGAGTGAGAAACTCTCGAGGCGGAATCTGCAATACTCAATTTTTGCTCGATTTCAAGATTTATTTCTTCAGAGGTCAGCCACCCAGAGAGTTGATTGAGACTTATATTCTCATTGTTCATCCGTATATTTTGCTTGAAGGAGGAATATTCATGAGGGAGGCCTCGAATAACAGCATTCACCACATCTCTCTCAGGAATAACCTCGTTGAGAGCATCCAAATCGGTGAGGATAGTGGCAACTTCATCAAGGTACTGGGTGATAGTTATTGTACCTTTTCGGAGTGTGTGAAGTTTGTCCCGTAGTTGATAGATGTGAGCGGTAGAAACAGAATTATACCGGGCAGCGAGAGCGTTCCATAGATCGGCAGATGTGGTGAAGTTGCGGACATGCTTGTGAACAGACGGACTGATGACGGCAAGAAGGCATGCACGGATCTGAGTATCAATCACAGTCCATGTTTGGAATTCGGGGTTAGGGTTTTTCCTTGCCATCCTTGGATAGGATTTTTGGAGGCGCAACTTCATGACCATCGATCCAACCAAGAAGAAGGTTGGCCTCGAGAGCAGTTTTGACATTGAGAGACCATGCAGGATAATTTGAATCGGTGAGCTTCTCTGGGATAAGATTATGGAGATTGCGGAGAAGCAACTTGACGCCAGAAGGAAGCGAAGCAAGCGGATCTGAAGATTGAGCCATGGTCGCCGTTTACGGTCGACCGGCGAGAGGAAGGAGACCGGCGGTGAAGCACAGTCTCGAAAAAAAAGGGTTAGGGTTTAAACCTAGGCTCTGATACCATGATACAATTTGATAATAATTTATCTTATTGAATATTGAGAGATATGTCCCTATATATAGGGATTACAAGAGAGAATCTTTGGTCGTTATCAAGTAGTTATTATCAATTATATGTCCATCATTAATTACTAAGGAGTTGATAAGAAAATGGGATTATGTTGAATCCCATTTGCTAAGGAGTTGATAAGAAAAAGAATAAAAAGGACTTGTTCGTTCACATATGCTCAACTTCAGATTTGGCCGCTAGACAAATCTGCTTCTGCTTGAGTTGAAGAGATTGACCATAAAATGATCGATGTGATATTAACAAATCTGTCATTATATTGCAAGCTTTGTAGTGGGAATTAACAAATGCATTTCTCTTTTGTTATTTAACTTCATCCTCACAATCACTCCAATTGAATGATGCTTTTGAGACGGATATGATGGAAAAAAAGAGAAAAGTTTTCAGGGACGGATGGAGTATATCATTTCAAGAAAACACATTCTTCACATTTCAAGAATTTAAACTCTCTGAAGTGGAAGTATTAAGAATTTTTAAAAAATGACCAAAATGTTAGAAACATAGCAAGGAGCTAAAAAACAAGACATTCGTGTTTTTATATCCGAAATAAAAGCAACAACAACGATGAGTAGCTGCAGGAATGGAGATTTGCCTCCCCATGCAAGGAGAGGCATGAGTGTGGCATTCTATCATGTCTTTTTAATTTTTTTAATGAAGTAAAAAGTTATTTTTTTGTAAGAAAGTAGAGGTAATTTTTTATTAAAGAAATAAAAAAAACTGAGAAAAAAATAACAATAATAATTTCAAATAATCAAAACATTTAAAGAAAAATAAAAACTGAGAAAAAATTATTTTCATTTTAATGGTTTGCATAAAAAAGAAGTTTTTTTTAAAGTAGAAGCATTTTAATGAAAAAAATAAATTAAATAATTTTGAGTTAGTAGAAATATTTTTTATGATAAAATAAACAGGTTAAATAACTTCAAATGATTTAATATGGGACAAAATAAAAAAGAATAATAAAAACAATGACTTGCAGCATACCGCTCCACTCTTTTGTCACTCATTGATTAGACTATTTTTTTGGTTGAAATGTTCCAAGTCAGCATGTGATATTCTATTTTTGCATCACCATTGCTCATGCTCTAAGGCTAACTCCCTTTCACGTTTTTATAGTTTGACTTTTTTTTGTCAAATTTTACAAATTATGGAAAAAATATTTTTTGTTATAATATAAATTTAATATATTAAGGTGACTTTCGAGATATAATTTTAATATATCAAATTTTTATCGTATTTCTATAATTTTGATACTCCACATATCAAAATTTTAATATTACGGATCAAACATGTACACTATGTTTGGCTCAAGGATTTAGGAAGGAAAAGGAAAGAAAATGATTTTCTCTCATTTTCTATACCCAAATAAAAAGAATTTAGTTTTCCCTCCACTTGGTACATTTTGCCTACTCATTTTCTTTTCTTTCCACTTTTCCTTTCTTTACCCTTTAACCAAACAAGAAAAATGATTTTTCACTTCATTTTCTTTTCTTTTCCATTTCAAATTCTTTGAACCAAACTTAGTAGTAATGTCCGACATGGAAAAGTCACTATCATATCGTTCGACCACAAAAGTGTTTGAGAGGATTTTTTAGTTAGTTAGCATTAGTTTGAATTAATGAGGAATAAGAGCACCAAGGCGGGATTTGTTTGGTCTCTAATGTTTTTCCATTAATTTTGTGACGTGAAACGATATGATCCGATCCGATACGGCCGGCGGAGTTGCTATCCCATAATCGGACCACTGCTTTTCTCAAGCGTCAAATTCAACGAGCCACACGTTCTGCACTTAATATTCACTTTTCATTTTTAAAAAACAATGAAAGAAAAAGCTAAGTTTAAAACAATAAAAATTTGATCCAATTCAATTACTATAAACAACATCTTGATTTTTGTAATATAGAGGGTCATCAATTACTGACATGGTCACTCTTGAAATTTAAAAGGTCCTCGACAAAAATTAAAATAAGTCTCATCTTAACACATACATGGTGTTATATTTTCATTAAAAAATTACTCACATATAAATATAGATATTAATAAAGAAATTTACTTAAATAAGACTAAAACATAATGACTTTTCCAATATAAGATCATATATTTTTATTTTCTAATGTAGGACCTTTGATAATTATCAAGTAGTCATTATTCAACTAAATGTTCATGAATACTGGACATTATTTCTTTCACTAGGTCATTATTAAATCCTACTTAGAGAATAAAAAAATTTAGGTCCTAAATTAGGAAAGTCATTATATTTTAGTACTACCTCCGTTTTTCAAAACAATTCCCCTTTTGACTTTGGGGAAGAATAAGGAAATGTTAAATTGTACTAGTTGATTTTCTAATTTTGCCCTTGATGTGATGGGTAAAAGTAGAATGTGATGTTTTAGTTGTTAGTCGAAAAGTATGATGTGATAGGTAGGGTATGAAAAAGTAGGGGTAAGAGTGATTTTTAATAGAAAAGAGAAGTGTTTTAAGAAAAAAACAAAAAAAATGAAAGAGGAAGGGTTTTAAGAAACGGAGGGAGTACTATTTAGTATTTAGTGCAAATTTCACACATTAATATTGGAAGGGTTTATCGCAAAAAAAAACAAATTTATTGTCTACCTAAACAGTAGTTAGGTTTGTTCCTCGGAATAACCCTATTCACATATATGCATTCGTATGACTTAACCAATGAATAATAACCTCGTGTTTTTCCTTCAACGCTATAGTTTCCGATTCTTCAGGACAGATTGAAGGGCCGATTAGCCCTCTTAATTATCTCGTAAACAGATTTTAAGCTTTTAATATTGTCAGATTATTCAAATTTTCTGTTTTTTGTTTCCTTTTCATCTTCTTCAATTAATGTTCATCGAAAGCTCTTATGTCGCTCTCTTGGGATTACTACATAAGCCAGATTGTGCCGGAATGGTTATTTGGGTGTTTTATGAGTGGAAGGTATGTAATTTCCCTTTGAAGCCTTGTTGCATTCAGACTTATGGATGTAAATTGATTTTGTTGCAATTATTATTTTTCACATACATTCTTTCTTGTTTCTAAGATTCATATATATTCATTTTAAGAGTCTAGCACGTTGATATCATAAGAGATTGGCGTTTTTGCACAAAAAATATGTTTTTACCGGCTTATAAAATGTGTGAGAATGTCTACATTTCATATATGAACTTTAGAATAATAGAACAATGCATAAATAATTTATATATTTGATTGTGTTTTTGCATAGGTTACAGATCTATCGTTTACTCCTCCTTGATTCATCCACGATGGTGATCGAGTGCATTGCTTGGGGTTTGCTTCTTTTGTGTTCTCTATTCATTCTCCATCAAAATCAAAACAAAGGATTTGGTCAATTTCCAGAAAATGTCTTAATTAACATTCTCAGTAGGCTTCCAGCTGACAGTATTCTACGGTGTCGCAAAGTGTGCAGACATTGGAGGACTCTGACTTCATCGAGTGATTTTATCACGATGCAAAACCAAAGAGCTCCCACTGTCATCATGGCCGAATGTAAATATGGTTGTTGGGGTGAGGAACGAGATTATTTTGTTTATGATGCGCTTGCCAAGAAGTTGAGAAAAATTTCATCAGATCAGGAGTCTAAATTCCCCTTCGCTGCTCTTGCCAAATATATGAGAGACATCTTTTTCAAGTCCAAGTTTGACTTTAAGAACAATGTCAAAAGGATGAGAAACTTTTCCATACACGGTGGCTGTGGTCCCTTACTTCATATTAAGGGGGAGAGATATTGTTTGTTCGGCAACGACTATGCTTTCAACCTCCTTACCCGACAACTAGGAGTTGTGAATAAGAGAATGAACCATGTTGTTTGTGGCTTATTCTTTAACGAGTGGAGAAATGAATACAATTATCTATGCCTAAGTACGAATGCTAATTCCAATCAAACTTTTCAGCTTTATGTTTATAATTTAGCTTCCTGCTCTAACATTGAAGTTGCAAGTAGCCGTGTCCTATGTGGGTCGTGCTCAAAGGTTACACCAATCGCCGTCAACCAAGCTCTATATTTGATGGTGTATCTCACTGAGAGGCACCTAAACCAATGCAAACACATGGTACTCGTTTTTGAGATGGATTCAGGAAATTTTTACACTTTGCCTCACCCGAAATTGAAATGTAGTTGTACAAGAGCTAGCCATTCAGACATGTATTTGTTTGTTCATGATGGTCGTTTGTGTCTCTATCATGCCAATGTGTCACTAGGGTTACTTGACATATGGACTTTGGAGGATCACACAAACTGGTGTTGGGTCCCACTATGTTCGAAAATTAATCTCCCGCTTTCCGGAGACGCTAGAGGGGGCGATCATTGCACAATTCTTAGTGTACGAAAATATGAGTTATTGGTATATTGGGACGATCAACATCTATTTCTCGTCAACTTGAAGGAGCAGAGTGTTGAAGAAATCAAAATGCCATATAAAATTGATTTTCAATATTATAGGGTAATGAGTTCCAAATTTTCATTGGTTGCTTATAAGAGCACGTTGGCCACTCCACATCTTGTTTGGGACATAGGGGAACCTCCTCTCTTTAGTCTCTAAGACGACCATATGTTATTGCAAGCTTGATGTAGTTTGACGGAGTGTAAAAAAGATATGACGTGGAGTGTTTAAAATATATGTGCAATTGTGATGGGAAGAAGGGTGTGACAAAAAAGTGATGGGTGAGAATACTAATTATTTTAATTGATTGAAATTTTAAAAAGAAGGAATATGGGGGGGGGGGCAATGGTGGGATGGGCCTCACAAAGGCCACACCCTTAATTTAGAAGCCCGTCATGGTGAATGGGGCAGCGTGAAGGCAGAGGTCAAGTCCTCCTCATACCACCATTGTACATGGTCTAACTACAAGTGCACCAAACACTCCGAGTATGATCTTTGTGACTACTTCACCAAAGGTCCAAATTAAAATTTTGTTCACTCAAAATTATTACTATGTATTATTATTAGTATTATTATTATTATTATTATTATTATTATTATTATTATTATTATTATTATTATTATTATTATTATTATTATTATTATTATTATTATTATTAATGGGTAAAACCCATTGGTTCCACCCAATAAGTTCACAGGCCCCAGGAGCTACCAAAGTATAATCCCACCTGACCTCACCGACCCCGGTAATCTGACCGGGTGCATGTCAGGGGTCAGACCTATGGGATCGTGACTTCATTCGCAGAATGCTTAAAGTCTGACAAGGCTTGGCCTCACCGTCCCCGTTAATCTGATCGGGTGAATGTTGGGGGTCAGAACGGTAAGATCATGACTTGAAAACTGCCCAGGTGGATGANAAATCTAATGTTATGTTTGAAAAATTGGATTATGATTTAGGACCCTTTTGAATTTCAAATTCAAAAATCTAGACTTATGACTTGTTCCGTTCAATTTATTTTTTCCGCTTTTTTCTTATTTTATTAAAATCAGATCAGATCAGGTAGATAAAATCAGATCCAATCAGATTAATTCAGATAAGATCAAACTAGATCAAATCAGATTCAATCAAAAATTATTATCATCATTATTATTATTGTTGTTGTTGTTGTTGTTGTTGTTGTTGTTATTATTATTATTATTATTATTATTATTATTAATGGGTAAAACCCATTGGTTCCACCCAATAAGTTCACAGGCCCCAGGAGCTACCAAAGTATAATCCCACCTGACCTCACCGACCCCGGTAATCTGACCGGGTGCATGTCAGGGGTCAGACCTATGGGATCGTGACTTCATTCGCAGAATGCTTAAAGTCTGACAAGGCTTGGCCTCACCGTCCCCGTTAATCTGATCGGGTGAATGTTGGGGGTCAGAACGGTAAGATCATGACTTGAAAACTGCCCAGGTGGATGACTTGAAGTGACTTGAAGACTTGTCGGCTTGAAGACTGGTCGGCTTGAAGACTGCCTAGGTGGATGACTTGAGATGAACACTAATGTTGAACAATGTATTTTCTATTATTATAAATATGAGTGAAAGTCTCATAAAGAGAGGAGGCAATTAAGAATCCACACGGCTTGTAAACTTGTAATCGGTCCCTACATTATTAATAAGTACTCGGGTTACAGGTGTTCCCACATACAACCCTTTCGTTTAATCGGACTTAGTACTCACGTTGGTTTTACACCATCAAATTGGCGCCACCCGCGGGATCTCTTTACAAAAAAAGCCATGACAAACAACAATATGGAATCCATCATTTCCCAAATTTCCACCCCGGTGGAGGGCGTTACCCTGATCCCGGGAGGAATCATATCATTACCTTCTCTTTTCTCCCCCATGATCACAGCCTTCACTACTCAAACAACGCTAGTCAGGCCCTCCAAAACTTGGTGTTACCCTGATCCCGGGAGGAATCACATCATTACCTTCTCTTTTCTCCCCCATGATCACATCCTTCACTACTCAAACAACGCCTAGTTAGGCCCTCCAAAACTTTCGATAATTTCTTCCCATGTTCCAACAACCCTGGAGATTTACTCTTTTCATCCCTGTGTTGTATCCCCATGCTGTATGTGGCTCAAAATAAATCTCTTCCCAACACGCTGGGGCATCCCCCGCCATTTCAACCGGCTAGTACCACTCGGTCGGTCATCTCAACATATCTGCCCGAGGAGCTGGAGAGGGCAGGTCCTTTTTGGTCCAAGAGGAGCAGATCCCACAAACTCTCCACTCAGGTCACACCTGACGGGGACGTGCGCTCTGTTTGAGTATGACAACCTTTGGAATTGTGTATGACAAAAAAGATATATTATCATTGTGAAATTACACTTTTAGCCTTCAAATTAACACCAACATGATAGAAGATCAAAAAAGGACTATTTGTGGAAAGATACCAATTGGGGTGATTGTGTCAAACCTTTACCGGCTCTTCTTTAAACTTACCGGCCACTAAGAACTTTGATTATGTCATCCCGCCGGTGTTGTGATACAATACGTATCCTTGAAGGAGGCTCAGAGTGCTCCCCCAAACTCGTGAGAAGGAGAAAGAGAAGAGAAACAGCAGCAAACGCAGAGTCGTGCGTTAGGCCAAAAGAGAGAGGAAGAGACATGAGAGGAAGGGAGGATTAAATGGATTTTATTATTCATGATTATCCAAAGGGGGTTAATCTCTATTTCACACAGCATAATGAAAGATAACTGTACTCAAAAGTCAAAACGACTTAAGCCATGTTCCCTTCACCTGATCTGTTTGGTTTTGATCTGATCCAATGTGATTGCAGTTATATTTAAAGCTATTTTTATCTGATCGATCTGATTTTGATTAGAATAAATAATTGGTAAAAAATAAGTTAAGGAGAATATAACCTTATTTGGCGTATTACAGAGCATCAAGCATAGAGTATTTTGAATAATCAAGTGCCACTCCATATATACTAATTAATCATTAGAAAGAGTAATTTATCAAAATTGAATTAAAACATAATGACTTTTTTACTATAGGATCATATGTTTTTATTTACCAATATAGGACCATTGGTTATTACGTAGTATCTATTAGTCATTATTCAACTAAATGTTCTGCATCACTTTGACATTATTCTTCTTACTAGACATTATTAAGTCCTATTTAGAAAATAAAAAAGTTTAAATCCTACATTGAAAAATGACTTATGTTTTAATCTTATTCACTATAAATTTACTAGTAAAAAATGCATATAAATGGAGTTGAGTTTTGTTCATAATTAAATTTTAAGAAATCACCATACGTATCACTCTAAGTCACTCAATATTACGCATATAGCACACTTTAATCTTTTATACAAATTTAGCTATTTATGGTGTCAATATCTTCCATGCATACCCCCTCTACCTCTTATCATATTCTACTACTCTTAATTACTTTTAATTATTTGATTAAACTTAGGTTATTTGATCATGTATCCACTCCTCCTCATACGTGCGACTCCTCCTCATTCGTGAGTGTCATACGTGCGAGAACACCATCTTTCATCGTTTAGTATAGCTCCGCGAGATTCTCCTCCTACGCAGTTTACCAATGTATAATGCTTTAACAATTTTGTACGTATTAAATTAAGTTCCATATTTAACACTCATGTTTGGCTAGTGTTTTGGTTTAATAGATTATTCATGAAACATGACATACATTTTCGGGCAGTGTGGGATTCATAATGAAAACAATCACACACATTTTTGCAATGTGAAATTCATACATAAAAAAAGTGAAATTCATACATACAAAGAGCTATATACTTTTTGGAGAGTGTTGGAATTCATACATTAAAACTATCAATCACTTTTGCCAGTATTGAATTTATTCATGAAAACATTGTCACATAAATCAATGGACATTAAACGCTAACATAAAATTAAGGATTACAAAAATACACTGATATAACAACATATATCCATTGTACATTGTCACATTAAATACTCACATATAAAAACCACACTGCTCACTATACAGTTACAAGCTAAGTGAATAACCACACTGTCTAAAACTGTCATATTTTTTAGCAGTGTGTAATGAGATCATATATGTAACAATTTTTTAATAAAAAAGAAAATAAATTTGTGGGCCAAGAATGTTTTTGGGAGGGAGAGAATATTTTTTAAGAATGGGATATAATCGATCCAAAAACGTAAGATATCTATGGTGTTATATATTCTCTACGTTCCTAAATAGATTACATATTGCGGATTACTAAGAAAAATTTTCTACTTTTTAAAATAATTTCATTTATAAATTGGTATATTAATAAGATATAAAAATTACATACGGAGTATTAAAAAACTACGTCAAAAGTTCTACAAAACAAGAGGTGACAAAAATATTTTATTTTATCACATAATTAATGAAATTGCGTAAACAAATAAAAGTTATCGAGAAGAGAGAAGAAAAAATTTGTAATCTATTTAGGGACGAGAAGAATAGTTTTTAATTAGGTCATGCAACGCATATGTACAAGTTTAGTACTTGACAAGTGGGTGTCTATTTTTGTATTTGACTGATGTGTTATGAGTTATGAGTTATGACGACTTAATTGCCTGGATTATGTACAGTGACAGAAACGGAATTACTCCATTCTAAGGGGGCACCATCATACTGACTGGGACCATGCTACACGCCTACAATTACACTTTACATCAATAAATATACCCCATTTGTACATCATAGGTTTGCACTAGAGGTGGATACGGTACGGTTCCGGGACGGTTCCGGTTCCGGAACCGCCGGTTCCGGTACCGCCACTCCTTGGTACCGGTACCGTGACCGTAATTGCCGGTACCAGTTCCGGTTCCCGGACCGGCGGTTCTGGTACCGGACCGGCCACCCAAGCGATGAATTTGGTCTGCAATCCGATTTCTTCTCCGACTCGCCGGTACCGGCCACCCAAAGGTCGCGACTCGCTGATTTCTTCTCTGACTCGATGCATTTGGTCTGCAATCTAGTCGCGATGAATTTGAATTTGGTCTGCAAATCAGAGAGCCTGAAGCAATATGCAAATCAGAGAGCCTGAAGCAATCTGCAAATCAGAGAGCCTCGCCAATTTCTTCTTCTTCCTTCAATCGAGCGTTGTGGGGGAGCAAATTTGGACAAAAAAAAAAGGTACCGGAACCGGTACCGGTACCGCCGGTGCCGGTACCAAAAAATGGATACCGGAACCGGTACCGTGGGGGGCGGTACCGGTACCGGTTCCCGGAACCGGTGGGACGTCCCGGCCGGCGGTGGCGGTGGCGGTGGCGGGTACCGGCGGTACCGTCGCCAGTCACGGTACCGTACCGGTACCGTGTCCACCCCTAGTTTGCACAAACATTTCGATGGTTTACACCGACACAAGTGTTGGTGCGTTAATAAAAATTCACACGGACACAAATATTGGTGCGTTCAACAAAAATTAGTTTTACACCAGAAGAATGCTAGTGGTACACCAAAGGTGTACCCCATATGTCCCCCACCCCCTCCTTATCCACTCAAAAAGACAAAAAAATTTTAAAAAAATACTCCCTCCGTCCATAAAAAAACTTCCCAGTTTGACCGGGCACGCAAATTTATGTGTAATGAAAATTGTATTGACTTTCCCATTATACCCCTCAACATATTTGTCCTCTCCACCCGCCATAAGCCATCTACAGCTGTTGCTAATGCCGGCGGAGGTTCACCGCCGACCACTCTTCGACACCACTGTCCCCCACCCGCTGCCGTCATAGACCTGCAATCCCCTCCATCCCAACCCCCTTCGGTCTTCACCGACTCCTCCCTACACACTACCCAATAACTACAACCTCTCTCCTTCCTGTGTGGGTTGAACGCCCGCCGACGAACCTCCATCTAGATCTTCCCCTTCATCTGGCATATTAAAAGAATAGATCTGAAAATTGTAAATACAAATTAGAAATAATGGAGAAGCTGCCGACGGAGATCTATTCCGATCTAAGGAATTTACCATTTGGATCGGATATGATGAAATTAACCAAAAAAAATTAGAGAAAGGGAGAAGATCGAGACAAAGGAGAGAAATAGAGAAGAATTTGAAGATTGAGAGGCTAATGAGAGAAGATGTTGAATAAATTACTCCGTAAGAAAGGGTGGTGGGGAGGATGAGAGAGAAACTTGCACCAGAAATGTGGATAGAGTGGGTTAATAGTTTAGGGTGATAAGGGTAGTAGTGTCTTTTTAAGATAAAAATTTTGCCATTAAAGGAAATGGGAAGTTTTTTTGTGGACAACCAAATATGGAAAGTGGGAAGTTCTTTTATGGACGGAGGGAGTAAGTAATTGGGGTACACCTTTTGGTGTACCCCTAGCATTGCTCTTTACACCAACACAAAAAATGTTGGCGTCAAACTGCAGGGTACAAATTGGGGTACAAATCTTGGAGTACACATAGCATAATCCTACTGAAAGCATTGAAATTACGGAAAACACCTTTGCTGGAATGGGTCTGGGATACCGTTGCCGGAATCCCTTTGGCGGGAACATGCACTACCTTCCCCCTACCTCCGCCACTCGATATGTATCAGAGTAATCAAAGAAAGTCAAGTTTCAGAAGCAGCTTTACAGATTTAAGCTTATCACCCTTACGATCATGGAGAGGGGCTGCTCGGATTCCCTGTCTCAATTCGGAGATTGGGATGCACGTTTGCCCTGCAAAGTCATCTTTCCCGGACGAGTCGTACTCATGAACTTCTAAACGCAGGAGAGCCAATTCAGGGACTGTTAGTGGGAACTCAAAAATCTCATTCCATATAGGTATCCAGTTGTTCTCTACTACCTTTGTTTTCTGCATTACACAATCAGCTGGAACTCCTGCAATTCCCACCTGCATGGAGAATGTCTTATAATCATCGCCAACATGGCAGTTTTGGAAAGGCTCAAAGGTGTGAAAGGTAACAATAAAAATTTGAAAAAGAACTTCTCAAGTTAACTACTCAGTATTACTAGTATTGTACTCCGTATTAGGTATGGAGTAACAAATATGACAGCTAAGTCAAGAAAAGTAGCTAGCAGATGGCCACTTGAAATAGAAAGGAAGAGAAAGAGAGTACCTTTGCATAGAAATCTGGAGGTGAATATGCATCAAAGACTCAAAGTGTGTATGCCGGAAGTCATGATGCCATCCTTCACCCATATACACAGTCACCTGGTTCATAATAATCGAATCATTTACACAGGCAAAGTAGAAATATCTTCATGATAATATATTGAATATACAAGTGGGAACCCTGAGTCTCTCTAGTTACCTTCAACGTTGTTTTTACACGCGACGAAGCATTTTTATTAACTAATGAATTATAAGAATGATCAGATTCCAATAATATGGCTGGTTTCTTAACATATCCACAACCACCATTGGCTCTGAACATGCCTTGCATCAACCAAAGTGATCTACCATGACCCTGAGGGAAGAAATGTTAACTGAGTGTTTTTCAAATTTCACTTCAACAAAATTACAGTCAATAGTGGATCAGAAATAAATTACAGTAAGTTATTTTGTCAAATGCCAAAGGCACATACTAGCAGTATTCAACGGCATATATCCCTCTATTTGTAATAAAGGACAAACCTAACCTGCATATTAAATGCCACCATTTGAGCTCCATGGGTCCAGCCAATTAAGGGATTATAATTAGATGAGTTGATGCGTATGCCCTTTGGGTAAATTCTCAATAAATTTTGTTGAGTGAATCTGCAACAAAGAAATATGGAAAGAAAAAACACAGAACTGAGTAACTAATACGGAGTATATCATTCTTCCATGTTTGAACAGTGGGGGGGGATGATTGCTTAACAGATAGCTCAGTTACACCAATGTCTTTATCATATATTCATAATAAATTTGCCTTTTCTTGTATACTTCCGCAAACATCCTTTTAAATGTCAGTTGGCATCAGTAAAGTTTCTTCAATTCAATTAAATGTATATCGTTCTATAATTAAAGAACATGATATATACATCTGACATGACTACATAATGAGAGTTTATTGTTTGAACTTTTCGAATTCAATCTACGAATTGAGGGAGAACCAAACACATACCGAATGATTTCTTTTCCATGTGTTTTGACTGCATTTTCAAGCTGTGGCTCACTCAAGCTAAGCCGTCTCACTTTATCAGTATCAATTCTAAGCCACTCAGACAGTCCACCCTTCCCCTTTCCAGCATGAATGGCAATCAAATTCCTGAATTGTGGTGCCTCACTCTGTTCTGATTTTGGATCTTCTTCATCGTCATCTTCTACATCGTCTGTACCATCCTGGTGGAAAGATGTTAGTGTCTGTATGGTAGCCACTTATTCTGGCTAATCAGTCTTATAAGCCACTTTGCAAGCTGCATTTTGTAAATGTTAATGAAGAAAAGAAATAAGGTACATACACTTTTTTTGGATGAAGTTGATGAAGATGATGGTTTTAACTTTTTCATTTTATTTTATATTTTATTGATAATTCAACAAATTCAGCCATTTTTGTCATAACTTCAACAATGTCAGCGCACTTAGCCACTTCAACCATTTAAAGTCTAACCTAATGGGCTCTTGGTATGCTAGCTATGACAGTGGCTAGGACAATATCTGCTTAAAACACGCTCATGCGCAATAACTAGTATGAAGAAAACTTTATGAACCTTGTCATTATTATATGTCGGAGTCAGATCTGATACTTCACTCCCCCCAAGCTTCTGTCACTGCAGAACTGCTTTCTTTAGTTGTCTTCTCCTTAACTTCCTTTGTTTGTTGGTACTCTTTTGGTGGTTTAGTTGATATGATAACCCGCTTTTTCAATGACTCTGGTGAAGGGAATTCCTTCAAGCATTCTGTGCCAGGAGAATACAGCATGTCTCCAAATGTTTGTTTGATCATCTGGAATGCAGCCATGACTGCACTTATTAGCCCATCCATGAACCTGGCTTTTACTTCATGGCAAAATGCATATAGATACAAACCTGTGCCACTTTGGCCTGAAGATCTGGAGTGAGATGGTCTTCGAGTGTTATTATCAAAGGGTACTCAGATGCAGAGAATGCATACTCCTTAATAGACTTCAAGCATTTGCTAAGTGCCACTGGAGTGGTCAGCGTTCTAAACAAGAGCATGAAGCACACAAGGAAAACTATTAAATACAGGAGAACACAATAAATGGACATCCAAATTCCAAACACAAGCACAAAAAACTTCAATAATCAATGGCATACCTGCCATGAAGAACATCGACAATATTCTTTGTTTTGTTTGGCCATATATCGAGCTCGATTACTCGAACACCTCTCTGCAGGGCTTGAATAATAGGGGCATCACTGCAGTCACTGCTTAGTTGATTCCCAGTTAAATAAGAATTATGGCCAGTGTATATGAAGTAGTGGGATAATGGAGAATTCATATCGTGGTGAATCTGGAAAAATTATACACTATCACTTAATTATACGGCATATCAGCTAATAACTATCGTTTCAAGAGTGCGGTCACAAAACCAGGAATAGTAATATAAATAGTGTTTACCCAATGAATACAATGTAGTTGAATTAGAATGTTATAATGAAATAGAAGCATCGTTGAAACTCAAGAAAGGAGGATAGCAATAGCGACTTTTTGGTACAACGTGATAGACTTGCTTCCAGGATCAAATGTCTAACGAGTTAAGTAGAAGTGTGGCCTATGTTAACTTCGGCAAACTGAAAAACGAAGGGGAACTAATCGAAGGGTAATTACTTTGGAGGAATGGATTGCTGAAAAACGAAGAGAGCTCAATGTATGCTTCTGCTCGAGTAAACTTCAAAACAGGAGCTTGTAAATCGAGGGGCACTCGACAGAGTTGTTGTGGCAACACTGATGATTCTCGTATGCGCACTTTGGTATCTTTAGCCGTAGTTAAATTTGAAATACATGTTCCGTTATTTCAAGTCAGTGATAATTTTGTATATAGAAGGAAGGCTTCCCAGGTATCATATAGAGTCCTAGAGCCCCGACAGCATGCGCCTGTGTCCCATTTTGCACACACAGAGATTCAAGGTTTATCCTCTCATAAAAGCACTTTATGATGTCATAGAGTTTTTCATCATTCTATAAGGGAGTTTTAATGAGTTGAACTTGGAACACATTCTACCATTTGAAACCCACTTCATTAATTTCTCAATTCGCACATTAACCATTTTTTGCTGAATAAAGTATCAAAACCTTTGCCCCCTTAGTATAATGCATTCGCATTTCGTAACGACCCATATTTAAGCTCGAAAACGATCTCCCGTAAGCCCATTTACCAAAAATAAGGGCATCAATTAGATATAGTCACTTGAAAAAAAAGGAAATGCGGAGTAATAAATTTATGAAATCACAGCAGGCCTGGACTTTCCCTCCAAATAAGGAAACTAAGAATAAAAATTTAGAAACTCCGATCAGCAATTAAACTAAAATTTCAGGGAGGAAATAGAAAGTTACCCCGATTTTAGGATTAATGAGGGAATTCGCACCGCCGGAGATATACTTGAAAAATTCGTTGAGATTGAGGCCTTTGTGACGCAGAAGCTTGATTTAATGGAGGCTATCGGCGAGGGCCTGAGCGTCCTCCACCGTCGCGTTCTCCTCCTTCTGAACCTCGATCAGGAAGCGGTGGAGGTTAGCCACGCTCATCACCCCGTTTTCCGAGTATTGGTTGAATATGCTCCTGATCTCCGCCGGAGTCTCGGCCTCCGCCAGGTGGAACCGCCGACGGAAGCAGAAGCAGACGCTGTACGTCTGCTTTGACATTGTTAGAGGACGCCGGAAGATTCGAGTGGCGGGAACGGGCTTAGGGATTTTATTTGATCGATTGATTTGTATAAGCAATTGTCTTGCAAGTTGCAATTGTTTGAACTTTGAGGCGTTAAGAAGTGGGGTCCAAACAAAAACCAAACAACCAGGGCAGAATATATACCAAACCCATTTAGCTGCCCAAATCCATTGATTGATTCTCACATTCAAAGACTTACTCACTAAATTGAGTTATAATTTCAATCCGGTGAATGAGGTATGACAAAAGACTAATGTTTGGCTTATGATTATTTTTTCATTGTTACCAAGATTTGAATTTAGGCTAATTTTTTGATGACATTACTCTTTTGACCAGTTCAGCTATGTCTTTTTACATTTGACAATAAATTTGGTGTATGCATTTTATAACATGCATAAGCAATGATTAATTATTTGTATGATTCAAACAATTAGTGTGTGTCTACATAGGTGTTAAAATTTGGTATTGTTATACCTTAACATTATTACTTCTCGTGAGGTGTATGTTGTGCTTCGTGCATGGACCTATAATTCAGGAGGGGGTAAAAAGTCTAAAGAGAAAATGTGACATTGTCTAGAAAGGCCACACGCAAGTTCTCAAACGAGAGCATTCAATGTCCCCACCGTCACTGCCAGCCGGGACGTACCGTAACCGCCTCATTCGGTATCGGTTCCAGTACTCGTGTTTCGTTATCGGCACCGGTAGTTCCGGTTGCAGTTCTGGTACCGTTATTATTTTTTTTTTATTTATATTTTTTTATTTTTTTTATTTCATTCTTTCCATTATCAATTTCATTTTTAGATTTTTTATTTCATTCTTTCCACTAACAATTGCACATACACAATTTTACACTTTAAAAATTTAATAAAAAAGCAAAAAAAAAAAAGAAGAAAAGAAAAATAGGGGTGACCAAAACCGGACGGTTTGGTATCGAAACCGCCGGTCCGGGAACCGGTACCGGCCAGTCCTCTATTGGTACCGGTACCAAGGGGTGGCTGTACTAGAACCGGAACCGTACCGTGTCCACCCCTAGGACCGTTAGAAAATTAAATCGTACCAATTTTAATTATACTTGCACCTTTTATTTTTCAACAAAAAAAAAAGAAGGAAGAAAGAGGGAAGAGAAAACTGATAAACGCATCGAAATTGAAGCAAAACACTCAAAATCACAATGACCAGAGACACAATCAACATCCAGCATCACAAAATTAAATACTCCGTATTATTTTTGACCCACCATAAGAACAAGCAAGAAATTATTATTTTGAACCCACCAAACTAGCTAAATTAACTCATCATCGCACCACGAAACAACACTCCACACTGCATGAGGATCAGAGATGAGTTCATGGAAAGATCTCCCTGGGAGACTTCCATGAACTCCTCGAAAATGAGAAGTCCCTCTTGCACATCCTCAACTCGGGCAGTAATGGCAGCCTTCTTGAAGGCAGTGAAGTCCTCATTCAAAACAGCCCTCTTTCTCTGTAGGATATTCAATTCCTTCTGCAGAGACTTGAACCTTGGAAGGAAGGAGCGAAGGCTTGTTGCAGCATAAGAAAGCAGACAGCACATAACAACAGCACCTGCGAAGAGAGCCCTCAACCCCATGCCCCTCAAGACATTGAGAAATAGGGAGGAAGAAGACAAAGGAAGACAACTGAGCCAAGGTCCATCTGACCGTGCTCAGTGAACTGTCATTCAGCTGCACTACCTGGACGTGCTTCTTTTTCAATCCGTCGAGAGTTTTTTCGATCCTGGCGAGGATCTCTTCAAACTCCGGCCCACGGTCTGGCTGTGGCGGGGGGGAAGGTGGAGGGGATGGGACTACGGGCGGTGTGCTCGCATCAGATCCCGTTGGGCCGCCGCCGGGTCTCCTCCCCCAGAAAGGGATGACACAGCTGGGGAAAAAGCGGTTTCTGCCTCTTTCTTCGCGACGGCGGATTGGGAGAGACATTTTAGGGATAGGGTAATAAATGCGATGGGTGACTAGGCTTTTTTATATAGGGGTGCAGTCTAGGGTTTGGAACCGCCCGTATCCAGCTGTCAGGCCTCATTTAAATAAAATCATTAACCAGGGAATTGATAAATGCACTCCATTATTGTTAAATGCATCCCACTACTTCGTAATTTATTCCAGCAAACATATTTGAACGTGTGTGAATTCAACATTTTTTGTACAACGAATGTCTTTTTAAGTTAATTTTAATGCAACCTATTTAGAATCCTTACCAGCTCAAATTTTAAGATGTCTTAGAGTCTCTCTCGAAATAGCGTTAGGTATTAACGTTAGCATTTTTAAAATAATTAGCATAGTTAAAATTTTATCCAAAACGCTAACGCTAATTTGTATCGCTATTCCTAAACAAGCCCTTAGCTTACACGACAGAGAGTATTTTTTACTCCCTCTGTCCACCATAGATCTTCTCAGACACTATTCACAGGGTCAAACTTTACTCACTTTATTTGCTCAATTTTACTAGTCATTTCATAAAATAATATAGTCTTGTCACCTCTAGTTTTGTAGAACTTTTCATGTAGTTTATTACTATATAAATTTATTTTAAAATTTTACTCCTATGATTAATTAAATTAAATTGAAAATAAAGTCGGTCAAGCCTCGTAACGCGTAATGGGAAGATCATACATGGACGGAGGGAGTATGTTTTTTGTCTTAGAATTATTGTCTCACTTTGAACAATTATTGCCTTTCTTTAATAATACTAGAGTCACAAACGTCATAATCACAAACTAAACAAAAGTAACTTATCACTCGTATATTTTAGATTTCATTCTTAGATCATTTAAAAATAATTTATAGGGAGTATAACTTATTACCAATATGTTTGCCACTTATAACATTTTTTTGAGTATAAGATTTGTTAGCCTAACCACCAAAGAAAACAACGGCGGTAGCACAATTGATCGGTTGTGTTATTCATACATTGTTCTTGTCACACCCCATTTTATGTCATACAGCAAACGCATTTTTTATCACTCTGTGTCATATTTATTAATACTCTATCAAGCTAGCCCTCGTCAAATCCGTCATAACGCATGGATTTATTGTTTTGTAGTCTGTGAAGCCAAAATCAGAATAATTCACGGAAATAAATTATATTTTTAACCTTCTAATTAAAAAGAAATTTGCTAAAATATACAAAAAGATTATCTCTGAAAAGATACCATAAAAAAATCCCATGCATAAAAGTTGATAATAAAAATTAAATATGAAAAATTTCGTATAAAAGAGCATTAAAAAAATTAAAAATTTTACTCAATTTTGAATATAAAGACTATAAAGAAGAACAAATTAAAGAGTTTGCTCAATTTTGAATATACTCCTTATAAATTAAAAGGGGGAATGTGCAGATATTGCTCATTGGTGCAATTTATAACGGGTATTTGGAATCTGCTTTCTTTAAACTAACAAACAAACCAAGTCGTCCCCACAGACTTTTTAAATCCCGAATCCCATTTTTGTTTTTTTTGCTCAAACGTTGAAGCCTCCTCTGACCGCATGAACCGTGCAAATAGGATGTCCTAAAAAGAATATATGGTGGTGTATACCCCGGAGTATAATTAAGAGTCGCAATCCCATATCGAGACCACTGATTTTCTCATAGAAAATTCATCTCCATATCCTCGGTTTTTTTCTTGTAATAATTCCGGAGTATTTTAAAATATCTCTAATTTTATACTCCTTCCGTCCTTAAATAGATTATAATTTTTTTTTTCTCTTCTCGATAACTTTTGCTTGTTTACACGATTTCATCAAGTATTTGATAAAATAAAATATTCTTGTCACCTCTTGTTTTGTAGAACTTTTGACGTAGTTTTTTAATATGTAATTTTTATAACTTATTGATATACCAATTTGTAAATAAAATGATTTCAAAAAGTAGGAAATTTTACTCCATAACCCGCAATTTGTAATCAAATTGGAGACGGAGGGAATACAATTTATAGTAAGAATTCTTTAGTGCTATATTACTTAAAAAATATTGATAGATTTAAGAATTTGGTTCTAGAGTAACTTAGGTATGAAAAGCAGTTTGAAGTAGCAGAGTGTTTTTAAATTAGAAGAATGCAGTCCATGTATAGAAATTGCTAAATAAGATTGTGATCTCCTCCCTTCCAAAGGGGGAATTAATACAATCTATTTGAATAATTTTGTGAATTAATTTCTCATTCACCCGGGCACTAATCTTGGCGCACAATATGTCAAAATACTTGCCTCATTTAGAATAATAACCGTCCGTATTTATTTTGAAAAAAATAATTTTGTAGACCCTACCGAATTTACATCTAAAGTTGTCCCGTTAAGAGTCAAATATTCCAACAATAATAACGGTGGTGGTGTACATGAATCATATTCGGTAGCGCCTTCCCTCTTCCTTCTCCGGTACGTGATGACGACACAGGTCTGAATAGTGAGTGAGAAGTAATTACTCCGTATATTTTATGACAGGCTAGCTTTTATATACTCTAGAGAAGATGGGTTCTTTGTATTAAATATTTCAATTTGGTATGAGATCTAATGTTGTATCGATTCCAATTTTTATGTATCGGTTTGGTATGATTCGAGATGGTTGAGTATCGATTTTGGTATGAATCGGGATGAATATATACGTAGAATTCACACCATAAAATGTAACAAAATTTTTAATTTTTGAAAAATCAAAAGTACCTTTAACCAAAGAATGATAAAAAAAATTAAAATTAAAACATTAAATGCAAGAAATGCTTATGAAAGTTGGTTTATATTTCACAAACTAAAGAGAATGAGTAATAAGAAAGTGGCGGAGCCAAGAAACTTGTAGAAGGGGGTGCAAAATTGTTTTTAGACAAAAGGTAAAATAAAATGATAACAATGGTTAATAATAAAGGCTTAACATGATACTCCTTATAGCATAGGCAATGACAAGTAAGAAATGGAATGTCACACGATGATGTGGAGTATTTTAGCCAATCAAAATCTGTCTAGTCAGCGTGTGGTACATGAGTGGAGTGGTATGTCTTGCAGTGGCAAGTCACCATTTTTATCATTTTTATACCTTTTTGATATATTTTAATTTCACAAATTATTTTACTTACCTTATTTTAATAAAAAATTGTAATTTTTTTGGCAATGTTAACATTTTTGACATATTTTAATTAGCTAATGCGTGCTTTTTTATTATAAATTATTGTATTTTCTTGTAAAGTTTTAATTGTACAAAGAGAAAATTAAATTTTAAAATTTTTTAATTTAAATTATATAATTTCACATAAAACATTAATGTTTAAAAATGTATAATTTTTAGTCTCAAGTTAGATTGTTTTGAAAAAGAAAATAAATTGTAAAGAAAAAGAGAAAGGGTTAAAAATGTAAAACAGTGCCTCTAATCTTAATTAAATAAAAAAACTTCTTTTTTTAACAAAAAAAATAAAAAAGGAAAAATAGTGGCTGGCTCACACTTGCCACGATTTGCAAGGAAAAATGCACTGCTTTACCATGGAAATAGAGTAAGAATGCTGAGCTGGCATGCGTGGCAGTGGCTTTGACACGCCACTGCCCATGCTCTTATTACCTAAATTACAAAAATCCTACAAAATCATTTTTGATTTTCTTGAATTGTAGACTACTTTTGAAGTTTTCTCAACTAAAGTTTCTATGATCTTTGAGTTTGTTGAATAAAAAATTGTGGCTTGATGTTCAATAACATTATCTTGTGGAAGTGTATGTTTAAACATTTTAAAATATGATTCTTAACCTGATATAAGACAAACTAATAAGGCATTAATATCATAATTTAAGATATATCAATCCATATGAAATCTAAATAAGCCACTAGCGTCAATGTGTTGCCTTTCATTTTCTCACAGTATAGCAAAAAATATCCATTAAATGATTATTAGCATCCTGCAAATTTAGTCAAGTTCAACTAATTACAAACGCAATTAAATCAAACTAAAAGCAGTTTAAAATCAAATTAAACTATTACCAATTTTGAGCGGGAACTAGGATTAAGAACAAAATCAAATTAAAATAAAAGCAAATTAATACCAATTGGGGTGATTGTGTCAAACCTTTACCGGCTCTTCTTTAAACTTACCGGCCACTAAGAACTTTGATTATGTCATCCCGCCGGTGTTGAAACCGGTGTAATGACGACTTAGTTGCCTGGATTATGTACAGTGACAGAAACGGAATTACATTCTAAGGGGGCACCATCATACTGAAAGCATTGAAATTACGGAAAACACCCTTGCTGGAATGGCTCTGGGGTACCATTCCAGCAAAGTCAAGTTCCAGAGAAAGTCAAAGAAAGTCAAGTTTCAGAAGCAGCTTTACAGATTTAAGCTTATCACCCTTACGATCATGGAGAGGGGCTGCTCGGATCCCCTGTCTCAATTCGGAGATTGGGATGCACGTTTGCCCTGCAAAGTCATCTTTCCCGGACGAGTCGTACTCGTGAACTTCTAAACGCAGAAGAGCTAATTCAGGAGCCGTTAGTGGGAACTCAAAACTCTCATTCCATATAGGTATCCAGTTGTTCTCTACTACCTTTGTTTTCTGCATCACACAATCAGCTGGAACTCCAGCAATTCCCACCTGCACGGAGAATGTCTCATAATCATTGCCAACATGAAAATTTTGGAAAGGCTCAACGGTGTGAAAGGTAACAAAAAAAATTTGTAGTTCTAGTATTGTACTCCGTATTTAGTATGGAGTAACAAATATGACAGGTCAAGAAAAGTGGCTAACCAATAACAATTGGCCACTTGAAATAAAAAGGAAGAAAAAGAAAGTACCTTTGCATAGAAATCTGGAGGTGAATATGCATCGAAGTGAGTATGACGGAAGTCATGATGCCATCCTTCACCCATATACACAGTCACCTGGTTCATAATAATTCAATCGTTTTACACACGCAAAGTAGAAATCTCTTCATGATAATATATTGAATATATACAATTGAGAGCCCTGAGTCTCTCTAGTTACCTTCAACGTTTTTTTAACGCGTGATGAAACGTTTTTATTAACTAATAAATCATATGAATTATCAGATTCCAGTAATATGGCCGGTTTCTTGACATATCCACACCCACCATTGGCTCTGAACATGCCTTGCATCAACCAAAGTGATCTACCATGACCCTGAGGGAAGAAATTTTAATTGAGTATTTTTCAAATTTCAATTCAACAGAATTACAGTCAATAGCGGATCAGAGATAAATTACAGTAAGTTATTTTGTGAAATGCCAAAGGCATATACTAGCAGTATTCAACAGCATATTTCATCTACAACTCTATTTGTAATAAAGGACAAACCTAACCTGCATATTAAATGCCACCATTTGAGCTCCATGCGTCCAGCCAATTAAGGGATTATAATTAGATGAGTTGACGCGTATGCCCTTTGGGTAAATTCTCAATAAATTTTGTTGCGTGAATCTGCAACAAAGAAATATGGCAAGAAAAAACACAGATCTGAGTAACTAACTTATCATTCTTCCATGTTTGTACAGTGGGGGGATATGATCGTTTGATAGTTCGCTCAGTTACACCAATGTCTTCATCATATATTCATAATAAATTTACTTTTTCTTGTATAGTTCTGTAAATATCCTTTTAAATGTCTGTTGGCAACATTAAAGTTTTTTTATTCAATTAAATGTATACACCAGACAAGACTACATAATGAGAGTTTATTGTATGAACTTTTTGAATTCAGTCTGCGAATTGAGGGAGAACCGAACACATACCGAATGATTTCTTTTCCATGTGTTGTGACTGCTTTTTCAAGCTGTGGCTCACTCAAGCTAAGCCGTCTCACTTTATTAGTATCAATTCTAAGCCAGTCAGACAGTCCACCCTTCCCCTTTCCAGCATGAATGGCAATCAAATTCCTGAATTGTGGTGCCTCATTCTGTTCTGATTTTGGATCTTCTTCTTCATCGTCATATTCAACATCATCAGTACCATCCTGGTGGAAAGATGTTAGTGTCTGTATGGTAGCCACTTATTCTGACAAATCAGCCTTATAAAGCACTTTGCATGCTGCATTTTGTAAATGTTAATAAAGTAATGAAATAAGGTACATATACTTTTTTTGGCTGAAGTTGATGAAGATGATGATTTTAACTTTTTCATTAAATTTTATATTTTATTAATAATTCAAAAAATTCAGCCATTTTTGTCATAACTTCAAAAATTTCAGCACATTTAACCACTTCAACTATTTAAAGTCTAATCTGATGGGCTCTTGGTATGCTAGCTACGACAGTAGCTATGACTATATCTGCTTAAAACTCGCTCAACTAATACGGAGTATGAACAAAACTTTATGAACCTTGTCATTATTATTTGTTGGAGGCAGATCTAGAACTTCACTCCCCCAAGCTTCTGTCTCTGCAGAACTGCTTTCTTTAGTTGTCTTCTCCTTAAATTCCTTTGTTTGTTGGTACTCTTTCGGTGGTTTAGTTGATATAATAACTCGCTTTTTCAATGACTCGGGTGAAGGGAATTCCTTCAAGCATTCTGTGCCAGGAGAATACAGCATGTTTCCAAATGTTTGTGTGATCATCTGGAATGCAGCCATGAATGCACTTATTAGTCCATCCATGAACCTGGCTTTTACTTCATGTCAAAATGCATATATATACACACCTGTGCCACTTTGGCCTGAAGATCTGGAGTGAGATGGTCTTCCAGTGTTATTATCAAAGGATACTCAGATGCAGAGAATGCATACTCCTTAATAGACTTCAAACATTTGCTAAGTGCCACTGGAGTGGTCAGCGTTCTAAACAAGAGCATGAAGCACACAAGGAAAACTATTGTATACAGGAGAACACAATAAATGGACATCCACATTCCAAACACAAACACAAAAAACTTCACTAATCAAAGGCATACCTGCCATGAAGAACATCGACATTATTCTTTGTTGCGTTTGGCCATATATCGAGCTCAATTACTCGAACACCTCTCTGCAGGGCTTGAATAATAGGGGCATCACTGCAGTCACTGCTTAGTTGATTCCCAGTTAAATAAGAATTATGGCCAGTGTATATGAAGTAGTGGGATAATGGAGAATTCATATCATGGTGAATCTGGAAAAATTATACACTATCACTTAATTATACGGCATATAAGCTAATAACTATTGTTTCAAGAGTGCGGTCACAAAACCAGGAATAGTAATATATATAGTGTTTACCCAATGAATACAATGTAGTTGAATTAGAATGTTATAATGAAATAGAAGCTTCGTTGAAACTCAAGAAAGGAGGATAGCAATAGCGACTTTTTGGTTCTGTGTATTTGGGTTGCCAAAAGAGACGAGTCACTGGAAGACTATCCTTGAAACAATATCAGTCACCTACCGCATTGGTACAACATGATAGACTTGCTTCCAGGATAAAATGTCTAACGAGTTAAGTAGAAGTGTGGCCTACGTTAACTTCGGCAAACTGAAAAACGAAGGGGAACTAATTGAAGGGTAATTATTTTGGAGGGATGGATTCCCGAAAAACGAAGAGAGCTCAATGTATGCTTCTGCTCAAGTAAACTTCAAGACAGGAGCTTGTAAATCGAGGGGCATTTGACAGAGTTGTTGTGGCAACACTGATGATTCTCGTATGCGCAACTTGGTATCTTGAGCTGTAGTTAAATTTGAAATACACGTTCTGTTATTTCAAATTAGTGGTTACTCCGTATTTCGTATATAGAAGGAAGGCTTTCCAGGTATCATATAGAGTCCTAGACCCCCACCAGCCCGCGCCTGTGTCCCATTTTGCACACACCGAGCCGGCAGCAGCGCGCAGATGTTCAAGTTTTATCCTCTCATAAAAGCACTTTATGATGTCATAAAGATTTTCATCATTTTTTAAGGGAGCTTTAATGACTTGAACTTGGAACACATTCTACCTTTTGAAACCCACTTCATTAATTTCTCAATTCACACATTAACCATTTTTGCTGAATAAAGTATCAAAACCTTTGCCCACTTAGTATAATGCATTTGCATTTCATAGAGACCCATATTTAAGCTCGAAAACGATCTCCCGTAAGCCCATTTACCAACAATAAGGACATCAATTAGATATAGTCACTTGAAGAAAAGGAAATGCGGAGTAATAAATATATGAAATTACAGCAGGCCTGGACTTTCCCTCCAAATAAGGAAACTAAGAATAAAAATTTAGATACTCCGATCAGCAATTAAACTCAAATTTCAAGGAGGAAATAGAAAGTTACCCCGATTTTAGGATTAATGAGGGAATTCGCACCGCGGGAGATGTACTTGAAAAATTCGTGGAGATTGAGGCCTTTGTGACGCAGAAGCTTGAGGTAATGGAGGCTATCGGCGAGGGCCTGAGCGTCCTCCACCGTCGCGTTCTCCTCCTTCTGAACCTCGATCAGGAAGCGGTGGAGGTTAACCACGCTCATCACCCCGTTTTCCGAGTATTGGTTGAATATGCTCCTGATCTCCGCCGGAGCCTCGGCCTCCGCCAGGTGGAACCGCCGACGGAAGCAGAAGCAGACGCTGTACGTCTGCTTTGACATTGTTGGAGGACGCCGGAAGATTCGAGTGGCGGGAACGGGCTTAGGGATTTTATTTGATCGATTGGTTTGTATAAGCAATTGTCATGCAATGGTTTGAACTTTGAGGCGTGAACTTGATGGCGGAAGTGGGGTCCAAACAAAAACCAAACAATCAGGGCAGAATATATACCAAACCCATTGGAGAAGTATCATTTAGCTGCCCAAATCCATTGATTGATTCTTACATTCCAAAAGTTAAATTGAGTTATAATTTCAATCTGGTTAATGATGTCTGACAAAAAACTAAAGTTTGGCTTATGATTGTTTTTTCATTGTTACCAAGATTTGAATCCAGGCTAATTTTTTATTACACTACTCTTTTGACCAGCTGAGCTACGTCTATTTACATTTGACAATAAATTTGGTATATGCATTTTATAACATGCATAAACCATGATTAATTATTTGTACGATTCAAACAATCAGTGTTTATCTACATAGGTGTTAAAGTCTGGTATCGCTATACCTTAACATTATTACTTCTCGTGGGGTGTATGTTGTGCTTCGTGAATGGATCTATAATTCAGGAGGGGGCAAAAAGTCTAAAGAGAAAATGTGACATTGTCTAGAAAGGCCACACACAAGTTCTCAAAGGAGAGCATTCAATGTACCCGTCGTCTTTAGGTTGCTCGCTACAAATTATCGTATTTACGTGCAAACTATCATTGTTTAAGGAAGACCAAGGCTCCTGTGCAAACTGGCTCGTTAGATCATAGACTACCTTGGTGGAACTCCTTTTTAGGTCCTTGACTCAGGCAAAAGGTTTGAGTTGTTTAATATGAGTATTTACTTAGAATTAAGTAAACATACAATAATATTTAGTGTGGTATCAAAAGTGACATCAAGTGAAAAATGAATTGATTAATTATACTTAGTCAAATTTTTACATTAATAAAAAATTAAGAGAAAGTAGTCCCTTAAGACCAATAATTAATGGGTCAACCTAGTGTGCCAATTTGGATGTTTTTGGAAGCATAGTTTAGTTAGGTAATAAGAGAATCAAAATTGTCCGGGCACGCCCACTATCGGTTCCGGGTCCAATTCACCGCTATTTACGTTTTTCTAGTTCGAACTTCAAATGGCTAACCAGTGTTAAAATTTCCGCCAAGTCACGGCAGCGGAATGGCGGGGAACCGTAAAAATCTGGTTCCAGTGCTACTCCTATGGTTTCTCATGATGCTTGGAACCCTAGCTCTCATTCTGGTAAATTTATCCCTCATTTCCTATCTAATCATTATCACTTGAATCAATTAAAAACAGATTTATCTCGCACTCTTATTGCGGAAATCTTAAATGATTTGCTTTGGCTTTTGCATTTTCTCTGCAGAACCGATTAAATTCTGCTGCAGATCCATCCGACCAGAAAATCATCAATCACGAGGTTCGATTTGATAGAAATCATCTTCGGTTTTCTTCGTCAGAGTTAGGTTTCTGTATTTCAATTTTTTTGTTGAATACAAATTATGTTCTGCGAATTACTCTAGGCAAAAACTACTGAAGATCTCGAGGGTGTTACGCACAGAGTATATTTTGACATTGAAATTGATGGAAAACATGCAGGCAAGCATTTGTTGTTAATATTCTATAAATGACAGGAAAATGTTAATGCCCTATAATCTACTGCTCTGGCTGACATAAACTTCAATGTTTAGCTTCGGCTTTTTGAAAATTCTATCTTACGGTAGCTTTTAGCGTCAGGTTTAATTAATCTACAACGTTAAAAAAACAATTCAAAAAGTTAACGCTAATCACAAACGTTGTTTCCAAAACAAAGCTTATGCCTTCTTTGTCCTGGGCCTTGGCTTTTCACATGCTCTACTTTGGAAGATATTTATACTTGGATTTCTGGTAGAGATATGTCCCGTAATCGTGTCAGCCTCCATTTCAGGTCGTGTCGTCATGGGGCTCTTTGGAAATGTCGTTCCAAAAACTGTAGGTATTGTAGCACACTCTTCTAAATCATCCATCTTATCAACTAGAAATTGAAATATGAAACTGAGGTGATGTTTATGTGTGTCCACTCTGCAGAAAATTTCCGAGCTCTATGCACAGGTTAGTGACAACCTACTACGAGTAGTGATTTTTTGCTCCCGTTTCAAATCACCTATTTTTTGATATTTTGATCTTTCCTAATTTGATATTTTCAAATCAACCAAGCAGTAATTTTTAATCTTTCCTAATTTGGTATTCTGAACCAATTTACTCTTTTGAGTGGATGCTGAATTCAATTGCAGCGACTGTGTGGTTTTCTGCAATTGCAGGAGAAAAAGGAAAGGGAAAGAGTGGGAAGCGTCTCCATTACAAGGGGACTGCTTTTCATCGGATTATACCTAGCTTCATGATCCAGGGAGGGGACTTCACTCATGGGGATGGGACTGGAGGCGAATCAATATTTGGGAACAGCTTTGCAGATGAGAACTTCAAACTAAAGCACACTGGTTCTGGTAAATGTTTCAAAACCAAACATTACCATTGTAGAGGCATATCCTGTTCCACTTAATACATAGGCACCGGTTGTTAAGGGGAATTTAGCTGAAAATAGTGAATCTGCTGGATTTCTAAAATGAAAAGTGCTTGGCTACATCATCTATTTCAACTAAATTACCAAGTCAAAAACTATTTGTTCTGATGATCAACAGGATAAGCTTAATTGTAATTGTTCTGTGCATTGTAGGGTGAAGTTAGGGGAATGTCAACACAATTTTTACACTTCCTTAAAAATCACTTCCGTCAAACCGGAAAGATAGTTTTAGGACGGAGGAGTATTTTTTAGCAAATAATAATCTGTTTGACTGCATAGCACACTCTGAATTGGTTATTACTGAACATAGTGGGATTTAAGATGCATGTTTGGTTTTTAAAAAAAATCTTTTTGGTTGAAAAGTGATTGAAGATGATCATTCAGCCGTTTTTCACATATTTTTTCTCTTTGTTTTGTATCACTAGAATATGTGCAAAGTATTTTCTTTTTCATAATTCAACAATTTCAGCCACTTCGTTAATAACAACCACCTTTTCAACAATTTCAACTGAACTCATGCGCTCTCAATCTTTCTTGTTTGGTGCAGGAGTTCTGTCAATGGCAAATGCTGGGCCAGATACCAATGGGTCACAATTTTTCATCACCACAGTGACAACTAGCTGGTAGAGTAGTTAATACTTAATACTCCGTACTTCTCTTGCACCATAGAAATGCTTTTAAATTTACATTTGTTTTTTTCTTGCCAGATTTTCCCTTATTGTATTTCATGTCCACATAGATCTGTTTGCTGCCTTTGGATGAATTATTTTCCTCTTTGGTTTTGTATAGAGTGTGAGAAAGGGTAGAGGTACACCTAGAAAGAGTTGGAATAAGGTGATTAGGCACGAGTTACGACTTCACGATCTTACCGAGTATGACATTAGATAAGAATACCTGAAGATCTAGGATTGTAATAGTAGAGTAGATTTGAGGGCCTTAAGTTGCAGTTGATGCTGGTGTGTTTTTATGCATTAGTATGTAGCCTGTGCAGTTGTGCATATGTGCTTTATGTCTAGTTCTTTGAGTCGGTTTTGTCTATGTTTGTACTTCGTTTGTGCTACACTTATTTCTTTTTTGTACATGTGTATTTGAGTTGGGTCTCTTGATTAGAGTATGTCAACTTTCTAGTAGGGGTAAGGTCTGCATACACACATACTTTATGTGCGATTTTTCTTGGTTTGCTATTGTTGTTGGTTTGGATAGGTTGGATGGGCGACACGTTGTGTTTGGCAAAGTCCTTTCGGGGATGGACATCGTCCACAAGATTGAGGGAGAAGGAAGGCAAATTGGAACACCCAAGAGCAAGGTGATCATTTCCGATTGCGGTGAGCTAACATTGTGACCAGGTAGGTACACTGCAAGCACCTTATAGAGAAACTTATATACATCTCATGTAAAATTTAAGTTCATATGTGCACAACAAATGAGCAGTAGTCCACATTGGCCATTCTCTCTTGAGTAAGTGGGAACTGCAGAAGAAGTTATGCCTCATTTTTTCTTGCTTATATGGTGGATTTATTCAACAAAACAATCCACTTCAAGAAACTGGGAACTGCAGTTAGTGTACAGCTTTTACGAGTAATAGAAGATAATTTAGGTTCTGTCTTGGTTCCTACTTGGGGGATGTTTGTAACTGTTGCAGGAGGTATTTGCCTCCAAATTCTTTAGGGTATATTTTCAAAAACTTAAGAAACAAGTCTTTTAAGTATCATTTTTCTAAATTCTTAACATTAAGATTGAAGCTTAGGACTAGTGGTTGAATTGGTGTTTCAGACCACTTCTTCAAGGGCTCAATGCCCACATCGCAAGTGAATTTTATGTTTATAGATGTGTTATCTCTGAATATCAAAACCAGATTATTTAGAACAAAAAGACTAAGAACAAAATTAGTCGGTCACTGATTTTGCATTTGTCTTTTTTCTCTCTCTAAAACGAGGCGCAGTACATACCCACAGCTCCTTTTGGCCAGATAAATCTAGTTCTTGGTTCGAATTATTTTAAAAAAAGGATTAAGAATTTTAAATTGGAGAGATTTTAAGTCACTCTGTCTAGTGAGCTTCTTTCTTAGCTTAAGTGGTAGGAGGACTCTCTCGCCCCACTTGGCTCAAGTGTTAACGTTCCAACTCGGTGTTTAGGGGAGGGAACCTAATTGGTGTCAGGTAGACAAAGGTAAGAACCGTCAATATTTTACGATGATCGTACCGGTGTCATAATATGACATTTGATGTCATAATTTCCCCTCAGGTTGTGATGTCAAAAGAACCAACCAGGACAAGCGTAATACAAAAAACTTACAATTCGATTACATCCAAATCAATTCCATAAAATTTCAACTCTTAATTTAATTCTAATTCCATCAGTCTCGTGTACCAAAGAGATGCTAAAGATTTAAACACCAACCACTAAAAAATAAAAATAATAAAATAAAAATCAATAATTTGATAGAAAATGGTCCCTGGAAGGTGTGGAAGGCAATTCAATCAGGCGCACCACTACAAAGGGTACCTTTGGAAAAACCAGCGATAATTTCGGAAATAGATTTGTTTTGCATGTGGCCTCACATGGTATCAAAATTTATGGTCGGTTCAAGATTAACCGCCACTTTTTTTTCAAGACAAAAAATAAAAATCAAAACTTATGACAAGGATTGTCTTTCCTAAAATTTGCACTAAATAGGACTAAAACATAATGATTTTTCCATTGTAGGATTTAAACTTTTTTATTCCTTAAATAGGATTTAATAATGACCTAGTGAGAGGAATAATGTCCTGTAATGATGGACATTTATTTGAATAATGACTACTTGATAATGACCAAAAGTCCTACATTGATAAATAAAAACATATGGTCCTATATTGGGAAAGTCATTATGTTTTGGCTAAAATCCACTATTGGTCCTTCAACTTTATCAGTTGTGCACAATTGGCCCTTCAAGTTTCAAAAGTCCATAAATAGTCCTTCAACTTTATGAGTTCTGCACCATTGGTCCTTCAAGTTTCAAAAGTCCATAAATAGTCCTTCAGGTACACGCCAGCCCTCCATATGAAGTCTTTTTGACAGTAAATATTAAATGTTAAACAAAATACTAGTTTTATATAATACGAGTAAATTCCACTAGGTACGATTACTCCATATTATATGGAGCTAGTATTCCATTTAGCTTTTAACATTTACTGTCAAAAGGACCTCATGTGGAGGACTTACGTGTACTTGAAGGACTATTTATGCACTTTTAAAACTTGAAGGACCAATCATGCATAACTCATAAAGTTGAAGGACTATTTATGGACTTTTAAAACTTGAAGGACCAATCGTGCACAATTGATAAAGTTGAAGGACCAATGGTGGAGTTTAGCCTTATGTTTTAGTCCTATTTAGGTAAATTTCTCTTGTTTTTTAACTGCTCAATAATAGAGAGTAATTGAGTTATTATAATGTTAATTTACTAAAAATTCTTTATATACATATTAATTACTTGTATAATACTCTCCGTCAGTATTCTCTCCGTCTCAAATTAATCTTTTCGGTGCTGTTACAATATCTCAATAACTTATATTTGTATGCATGTTTTCATTGATTGTATGATAAAATTAAAATTCTTGTTGTCTTTTGTTTTGTAAAATTTTTAATAGAATTTAGAACAATCTACTCGTAATTTTTTATTTTTGTTTCTGTACCTATTTTTAAATATAATCATTATAAAAGAGATGGAATTTTGCACATCCTTCCAAATGAAAATAAGAGATTGAAACGAGGGGACCATAATTCTTTTTCTAACCCACACATTTTCTATCTTCTCTTCCAAACGGTGATTACTTTTGTAACCACTGCCGTTGTGTGTAATCGTCTTTCATCGTTGTTGCGAGAATTTACTCTTTTTACAACCATAACTCCTTTGTCATTTTCACCGTCGGCAAAGAGGGTAAACTGTAAAAGTGAAGAAGACAAGAACGCATAGAGTTAGACGCAGCCGCCAAAATAATGTAATTAGGTGTGACAAACGTTGGCCAAAGAATTAATCACGTTTCTATGTTTGACCCAAAACTTACACTACTTTTATGCATTCACGATTATTTGTCTAGTTTTGATTTTTTTTTCTGTTAATTATTTTTAACTTTGACCTGTAATTAAATAAAATATATACTGTACATGAATTAGATAAAATAATGTTTTGAAATTTTTTTATAAAATAAACCTGATAAAATTATTTTTGTATGAATATGTAATATCACTTTAATTTAATTTACGATCAAAGTTTGTCAATTTTGAACAAAAAAAGTCAAAAATGGATAAATACTCAAGGACGGAAGGAGTATAATTCAAAAATTGAACAATCCAATCCGGCTTCTCATATGACATGTTCATAAACTTTTTAACTGCCTTCAACACTTGATGATAAAATATGTCATTCACCTTCGAAACAACGGCATGAATTTCTTTCCCGCTCGCTTATGAAGTCAAATTGATCTTGCTTTGAACATATTCATTGAATGAGTTCTCAAAACTAGATCAAAGATCTAGCAACATCAAATTTATGCAATTAGCACTCTAGAATATCAAAACCAGATGAAGACCAAAATATTCCATGATAAGCACACATCAATTCATAGAGGATGTGTAAAAATAATCACTACAGGTCTTCTCTGCATATTGTCGGCTTCATTTGGTCTGGTTTTTGGTGTGGCAAAGTTGGCATCATCACCATCATCATCATAATACTCCGTATAACATTGCGCCGAGCCCGCGCGTAGTGTCATTTTCTGAAAATAACTCTCACCTCCCGTTCCACGTTATCTTAAATATAATGCGAGGTACTCATGATTTTCTCATAAGAATTCTCAATCCTAAATTATCCAAAATATACTCTAGGTGTACGGTATTTAAAATTTGTGGTATTATACTTTGAAAGTATATCTTGTCTATTTGGACATTATGAATGGAAGTTTGTTACATTGATAAATACTAAATTTTACATAGATAATCATTATTTCATTCAATACAAATAAAAATTCTTCAATTTGTCAAAATAAAAGAACTTTTAATATAATGCTTAAATTGAGAAAATATACTCTCAGAGTATAATCAAAAATTTTAAACACCCTGAAATATATTTTATATAATGTGGGACGTGAGAGTCTAAAAAATCAAGAATATCCCAAAACATATTTAAAATAATGTGGAACTTGGGAGCTATTACCAAAAAATTAAAGATACCCGATGTAATTTTTGTCATATCCATGTACATGTATTACTTCTTTATAGGACATAATTGACCAACAATGCCAGGCACTTGGGAATGAGCCGATGCAAATGTCTAGCTCCACACATTTGAAAGATGCCATATTTCTAATTTTAGGGTATACAAGAAAAAGTTAGGGGCTAACATGATGTAAATATGAAAAACCAAATAGTTTAGATCATTAGGACTCTACTCCTTTGGAAATACTAACCTTCAATTTTTATTTAACTCTTTCTAGTTTCTTCCAACAACAATTTAAAGAGTTATTTATATATGATGAATATATAATAATAATACATATCTAAATTTTTAACATATCATCTCAAACACAAACAAGGATGCATTCTTTTTTATCAAAAATTATAGTTTTTTACATATTTATTTAAGTGTTCATTTAGTTGAGTGACTTTTTAATATTTTAGTTCTCTCAATATTTTCTAACTTTTTCGAATTTTTTCCAACATCTTCCAGTTTCTTCCAACAACGTACCTTTCAGATTTTTCCAACATAAATGGAAGAATAGGGGCTAACACAAAGTATATACATATAGAGTTACAAAAAATCATAACTGCAAGCCCACCCAATAACATAATTAAAATCCATTAACAAGTTAATTTTTCAACACTCCCTTCAAGTTGTTACATGAGGATGACGAATATCCAATTTGAACAATAGAAAGTGAGAAATTGACCTTGAAAAAGTTTTAGTAAACAAGTCAGCTAGTTGCATATTTCTGTGACATTAGACACATTCACAAATGTTGAGTCAATCAATATCAATATGCTTCATTAATTCGTGAATTATTCAATTAGCTATAATAAATAATTTATTGCTCATTGACTATAGACCTGACAAAATATGACCCGACCCGTTTTTTACCCGAAACCCGACCCGAAATTAGCGGGTTTTGAACATGATTTTTATGACCCAAACCCGAAATGACCCGAACCCGAAGACCCGTTAAAATTTTGGGTCGGGTCTGACCCGACGGGTTAAGCACTCTAAACTTAGCTAGTAAGATTTTATATTTTTATTTATTACTCAAATATCAAATAGACAAATAATACCGTACTCAAACCCGTTAAACCTAATTGCACCCTCTCTCCATCGGCCGACTCTCCAACTCGACTTTTCTCCGCTAATCGTTGCCGTCTTCCGGCAATTTTGAGCCGTCTCGCGCGCCGGAATCAAAGCAGGGGCGGAATCGCCGGCGGGGACGACAATTGGCGAACCGGAAACGTCTAGGCTGTGATGGATTCGTTGGCGTCTTCCACAGGGACGGATCCCGAAATTGAGGACGCTCCTGGTACGATGCGGCCAAAACGACGACGAACTCCAAACCTTCTAGCAAACCTGATCTGATTACTCGATCCGATTGTCTAGTTGAGGTTCAATTTTTTTGTTTTCTTTCCTTTGTTTTTGACAGCCACATTTATTTGGGTTTGGTTCCATTAGATTATACAATTACGGAGTATTTTCTTTGTAGACTTGTAGAGTATTTGGGTCTATATTTGGGTCTAGGTACAATTTTTTGGGTCTGGTTTTTGACAGCTACAATTCTTTATTCTTCACAAGAAAAGTTTGGATTTTTGGAACCTAAGAAACAAGCACAATAGTGGAATTGCTAATCCTAATTCATCATCTTCAGTTACGTTGGACGTAACTCATGTTTAACTCTCTCTTAAAAGTTAAAAACTTAGAATTTAAAATCAGTTTTTTGACTTTTTTCTATTTACGAAGTAATGGGAGTATTGTTTAATCTATGTTTTCCATTTACGTGATATTATTTTTCTCCTGGAGTAGCATAAAAGCCATTTGGCCCATTCCTCAATAGCCATATGTACTCAAATTTATTTGTCTGCTAAATGCTAATAGTCAAAATAGATTTTTTAAAAAAATATAATAATCTGCAATTTTGCATATGTCTAGAACTCAAGATAAGGCTTTTGCTCTCTTGGTTTGCTTTGATTCTTCCCTAACTTTTGATGTGTTTAATACAGTTTATTCATCATGATAAGCTACTCGTGATAAACATCAAATTGATATGGGAATGACTTCACTTGAGAATGAACTTCTAATCATTTTGTTTGAACTCTAAATTATTTGGTATTTTGATTAGTGTGCTTGTATGGTTCATTTGGGACATGATGATGTTTAAAATTTTTTGCTATGTTTACTTTTTTGTTGTTGTTTTGAATGATTTTTTTTCTATGTTTTGAAAAAATGCATTGATCACTTCATCTCTAAATGGAAAATTTACAATTTTTAAATACGCCTCTTAACCCGTTGGGTCAACCCGAACCTGATAGCTCTGGGTCATGAACAAGCATCCTTAGACCCGAACCCGAAGTGACCTGAACCCGAAGTGACCCGAACCCGAAGTGACCCGAACCCGATGTGACCGAACCCGAACCCGACCTGACCGACCGTTTTGCCAGGTCTAGTTGACTATATCACAAAACAAGCGTGAAAGAAAAAACACGAGATACACCATGTAACACCTTGGTCCCACTCTGGTCGAAAGCTAAGTGTCTAGATCAATTGGCCCCTCAAATTAACACAAGTCTTTTTCGCACATTTTGTCATCACTCGTGCTAAGTCGTGCAGATCCAGGAATAAAATTCTAGGCTTCTAGCAAAACCTCTAGAGGTTAATATGGTTACTCGTCCGGTTAAAGTCCACGCATTAGACGCACAGAGAGAGAGAGAGGGGCCCAAAGACAAATCAAAGAACCTGTGAGTAGTGGTACCCACACGTCAGCATATTTGACCTTTCTCCTTCTTCTTCTTCATTCTTCTTTCAGACAGAGAGCAGTATATTTAGCTTCTTCCTCCCATCTTCCCCACTCCATTTTCCCTTCAAACTCTTCCACCAACCATTCATTTTTTATATATATACGCCGCCGGAGACAATTTCCCTCAAAATTAATTTAAAAAATTGTCAGAGACCCCAGAAAATCATCATAAAGCTGATTTATAATGGGATTCTCCAAAGATGAAAACATAGTGGTGAGATGGATAAAGATTGTCTTTTTCTTGCTTTCTATGCTCATTTCCCTCCTGATTTTGTCCGCTCCGGTGGTTCTTGTCATCGCCGACGCCCTCTTACCCTCGGCGCTGTTCTCCGCCTCGCTTTCTCCGGCGACCCCCCTCCCCTCTCTGTCTTCCCTTCTCCGAAGTTACGACTTCCGCTCTTCCCTCGTCGACATTCCCGTCGTCTCCATCCTCCGCTCCGCCGTCATCTTGTGTAAGTATTTGATTTTTCGGATTTGGGATTTTTACGATTTTTAATTTTTAAGCATGAATTGAGAAATTGTACTGACGGGTGTGGCGGCGTTTCTTTGATTCCCGGCGAATGCTGCGGCGGCGACAGTTGTTTACAGCTTGTGCGACGGTCCGAGGTTGTCGAGAGGCCCGTATCTGGGGACCGCGACGGCGTGCTCTGTTTCCTCGCTGGTGTTCCTGTCGCTGAAGGCGCCGTATGTGTTCGGCAGCGGCGGGAGATGGAGTGCCGCCGTGAACGGCGGCGGCGGAGGGTACGGACGGGCGATGGAGATGGGTCTGTTTTTGTGCTCGTTTTCCTTAGCGGTGGCGCACGCGGCGGTGGCGTATAGGATCAGTTGCAGGGAGAGGAGAAAGCTTCTTGTTTACAAGATCGACATTGAAGCTGTAAGTCAATTTTTCATTATTTTTAGAATCTTCCGGAATCCTTTTTTGTCTTCCTTTTCTTTTATTTATTTATATTACTTCTTCCTTTTTTGACTGACTTTATTTTTAATTTAATTTGTTTGATTGTAAGGATAAAATCTAAAAATAAAATTTATACATTAGAAAGATACATGAAAAGTTCTATAAAACTCGAGGTAACAATACAATTTATTTTATGAAATAGATGATTAAAATAAACTAACAAAGTGAGTTAAGTTTGACAAAGTGAATAGTACTCCGGGGTATCTGGAAAGATCGATAGATAGAGAGAGTAATTATTTCCATAAAATTAAGATGTTCGGCTACAAATTTTTTTATAGTTCTCGAGATCGCCAAGATTTGACTTTTTGATCAAATTGTAGCATCCTTTGACCATAAACAAAATTATTTTGAAGAAATAAGATTTTAGGCATAAAACATTGAAAACCCATATTAGAATGAATAATGTTTGTTAGTCCTTAATACATACGGACAAATCAACATATAACAAAAAAAACACACATAACGACCGAAACATATGAGCCTATGACTCAGTCTCGTGCCCCATTTCTTGACCACTCCCAATTTGCAACACTCTCTCATGTGCGTACTAGTCTATGTCACAATTTCCAATTTATTATACGAGTACTTATATTACTTCTTCATTACCAAATTAAGATTCCATATTTGATTAATACATTGATTGATAAAAGTGAGAATTCTATAGAGAAAACAATCTTTAAACATAATAAATTTAAAAAAATAAAATTTTATTTCGTTCTGCGTAATGTAACAAAAAAATTTCTTTCTTCTATAGAAAATTAGAAATCCTAACAACATTTTAGAAATTGAAATTTTTATTTTGTATGGTATTTAATCAAAATGAAGATTGCTAGAATTCATATATTCTATTCTTGAAAATAAAAGTGAAAAATTATAAATTTTATTTTAAAAGAATATTAGTCCGGATTCTTTTATTTTGGTTGAAATGTAATTCATGTCTCCTTGTGCGAATAATAATTGACACGAAGAAATGAGGGGGCATTGGCTATTTCCATTGGTCAATCATCAACAAGTTGAAAAATAGGGGCAGGAAACAGTGTTTTTAAGTCAAAACCCCCAACTTTGAAATTTTCATAAAGACTTTTTTACATCTTTGGAAATGTAGAAAATACACAGTAATGTCTTCTAGAGGATTTGACTGTTTAAATGAGTGAAAAAATTGGATTATATTTCGACTCAGTAATTCCTAATGAGAAAGTTCCACTATAAACTTCTTTTTACTCCATATTGGACTCTTTAATTACTTATATATGAAGGTAAAAATAACAAAAATAGTGTATCAAAATATTTTCCATGGTACTATGAATTGTGACATTTCTCATTGTTCTAAATATGTTGCTTAATTGGGATTTGGGAATCACATTATTACAGGTTTCAGCTTGCCAAAAGGGATTTTCAAGGTACCCAAAAGTGTTCCAAGAAAGAACAAAGAAGTAGCAAAATAAAACTCCACTTCTGTTGGAGGGGCGTTGGATCGAATCCGCGCCGGTTTTTTCGTCACTCCAATTTAAGGTAATAAGTTAAGATTATGCAAAGTCTAAATCTATTTGGTTTGGTTTGGTTAATTTACAAACAATTATCGTTTCGAATGATGTAGTCAACCAGACTTACTTACTTCTGCAGGTTCATATCAAAGGGAGATCAAAAGGCTAAATTGGTACCAAAAATGTATTTTGTGTGGTACATTTATGTGTAAATAGGATGAGATAATATCTCTCAGAGAGATATAGTGTGACAAAATCATGTGTGTGGAAAGTGATGTGAGCTTGTGCATCAATTGTCTATATGTATATGAAGAAAGGTATATAGATGTACAAGAAGATGCATCACTCAGCCAACCATTTACCTTGCCAACATGTACAGCTTATTTTTAAACACTTCAAGTAATTATTACTCCGTACAAAATGATTAGTACTGTAAATGTATTTTTTATTTTAGAAGAACTAAACTAATATGGAGTGACAAGAAGTTTATAGAATACTTTTCTTTTTATGTAAACCTCTTCTTTGTCATCTAAGCTATATGATTTCGCAACATTTCATGTATCCATTAGATTATTTAGATATGATAAACCAAAACCCAAAAACAAACAAGAATATGTCCAGGTGATGCCAGCATGCAGGAAAGAATCAAAACCCCACATTTTAGATTTTCTAGTACTAAAAAGGCTGGATTTGAGAAAGAAAAGGAACCAAGAAATTAGGCCAGCCAGCATTACCCAAAAAAAAGTGTTCAATAAAAAACTTTTATTATTATGCCAAAAAAAATAATAGTGGTATATATCCACCTCTGCCAACACATATATATATTCATCATCAATCATCCCCTGCCAAGCAATTTTACAACTCAGCCATGTACCAAACATGAAGCATATATGGATTAGGCTATTTGTACCCCAATATTTGTATTCCAATTTGTACAATGTAGCTTTGCACCTTCTTTTTATATTAGTCTAATGCTAGAGTGATAGTTTACACAAACTCAAAATGTTAGTGAAAATTTTTGTAAATACACCATCATTTTGTATCAGTGTGAACTATCAAAATGTAAGAATATACCTTTAGTGTAACTTTGGGGTGTATTTTTGGTGTAAGTGTAGCTTGGTTGAACATATATATATGGCTTGACAAAACATGGTCATATGCTAACCTGGATGAGCATGTGGATAAGTTGTGTCCCATGAGGGAGGGGCCTTTTAGTCCTTTCATTATTCTTTTCATGATTTTAGTTTGGTTCAATCTATGTCTCACAACCTGCTGCTGTCCTACTCCTTTTGTAGCTTTGTTGCCAAATGACACATTAAATTAAAAAAAACTCGTCTCATAATTTTAGTTTTAATTTTCCCTTTTTAAATTATCTCCAATTTTAAGAAGTACATTAATAATAATAATAATAATAATAAATTCATTGAGGTTGACCTACAACATAAGGGCTCAATTCAATGTCACATTAAATTTTATAATAAATGAAGTATATACTTCCTATATAATACTCTCTCCGTCCACCTAAGATCTTCCCATCACGCATTACGAGGCTTAACCGACTTTATTTTCAATTCAATTTAATTGATTATAGGAGTAGAATTTTAAAATAAAATTCATATAGTAATAAACTACATGAAAAGTTCTACGAAACTAGAGGTGACAAGATTATACGGAGTATTATTTTACGAAATTATTAGTAAAAATGAGCAAAACAAAGTGAGCAAAGTTTGACCCTGTAAATAGTAATTGGAAAGATCTATGATGGACAGAGGGAGTATTCAAAATTAAGAAGGGCTTGAAATGTGTAACAAATTGGTGAAGAAAAGCAGATATCTCCGCAAAAAAGGGAAATACATTCATGTCGCTTGCCATTTACATGGCATACTTCCTTCGTCTCAAATTGTTTATAATATTTCCAACGGCATACAAAATATTGTCTCTTTTAAAATTATTTTATTTACTAATTTGTAGAGAAATAAAAAGTGAAAATTACACCGTTCAAAAGTACAACAAAAGTTCTATAAAACAAGATGCGACAAGAATTTTTTTATTTTATCAAATGGTCAACTAAAATGATTAAACAAACAAAAGTTATCGAGAAATCGAAATAAAAATTGTGACATCCTTTTTAGGACGGAGGGAATATAATGCATCTTCTTAACAACCAACAAATGACTCAATAAAATGCCTACAAAAAATAGACTTGACCGAATTCAATCTATTAATGTGATTTAGCAACTATAACTTATTGCCCGAGTAATGTATTCTCAATTCTAAATTCTACGAACAATCTTTTTCCCATGAAAGAAAATTTTTCTATGCAAATATATTTATTTCTTAAATAAATTTTGTGTAAAATGCAAAAATGTTATGTGTACCTTTAATCTCAACGTCGGCTATGGCTCTCTTAAATACTCCGCTAATTATATTTGCAAATTGAAGCGTCTCATTCACAACCTGAAAAAGAAATTAAGGGGGTGTATTCAATCTGAATTCTGTAATATTTTTTTGAATTTCAAAAGCCTATAGATATTCAATTTAAATTTAAATACCTAGAGTAGGCATACGATAGGGTACAAAGGGAGGTGTCTTGAGTCAAGTGGGTTTCCAATCACATACATTCACGCCGTCAAGAATATAAATGTGTCCCGTGAAGCAAAAACTAGGATGATGACTATTAAGGGTGACTTTGAGTTTTTCCACTTAGAGGTGGGATGACACAAGGGGTATGCCCTTAGCACTTTCATGTTCGCTCTGGTAATTGACATCTTAATGCAGAGAGTTCAGGGAGAGTTCTCGTGGTGGCGTGGTGCATATTTTTTATGAGGATATTGTGCTTATTACTGACACTCGCGAGAGACTAAACGACAACTTAGAACTTTGGTGCCTCTCTTTGGAATGCAAAGGACCCAGACTGAGTAAGACCAAGGTTGAGTACATAGAGTATTGTTTTAGTGGTCGAGAGACAAAATCAGGGGTGGAAGTTAGAATTGATTCTCACTCATCAGTGTCTAAGGTTGACAAGTTTTGAAATTTTGGCTAAGTCTTTCAGATAGATGGGGAGTTGGACGAGGATCTTGCACATCGTGTTAGAGCAACTTGAGCCAAGTGGAGCTTGCTACAAGAGTTCTTTGCAAATAAAATATTTTGGCTAAAATGAAGGATAAGTTCTACCGGTCTAAAGTTAAATCGGTTATGCTCTATGGGGCTGAATGTTATGCGGTTAAGAAAACCCATGTTCGCAGACTACATGTTGTGGAGATACAGATGTTACGATGGATGTGGAGGTAGTTAATGTTAGATGGAATTCTGGGTGACGTTAATTATCCAAAGTTGGGTAGATAGGAACGATGCGTGTAGAAGATAAGCAGCGGGAAGCGAGGTTCAAGTGCTTTGGGCATGTGAAGCAAAGAATGTTGACTCTCTAGTGCGAAGATGTGAGAAGCTTACGTTGATGAGTGGAAGTAGGAGAATAGGTAGACCCCGGAAGAATAAAAAAAAGAAGAGATAAGACATGATTTAAGACTACTTTCACTTATTAAGAGTATTTGGATATGCGCCAAGAGATCTGGAATCAGAGTAGTTGGATATGCGCCGTAGATTTGGGGTATTTTTTGTACTTGTTGATTTGCATGCCTTGTATGTTTGGTAGCCTCTTATTGCTTTATTTTTTCTACGTTAATTCTAGTTTGTTACTAGTATTTGCTTTAGGTTGTTTTGTGTTTTATCTGTACTTTCTTTTTTATATGTATCTCATGTGATCTGTTTTATATGTATCTCATGCGATCTTTTTATATGTGTAGCTTGACCCTGGAGTCTCGATATTAGAAACAACCTCTCTATTTTATTTTCAAGTAGCGACAAGTTATGCACATGCACACCTTCATTTCTACTTTCAGTGGGTTCCAACCAAATTATAAATATTGTTGTGTAGACAGATGAAAAAAGAAGGAAGTATATTTTCCCTTTTATTTTTTTTTGTCTCGAAATACATCTTTTCATATAGTGTTTACATGACAGAAAATGTCCCAAACCGACTTGAACCACTAAGCACGATCAAAATTTGTAATTTTGACGAGGCTCCGTTTGGTACACGGAATTCAAACTTTAGAATTGGATTTGGAAACAATAATTCCAATTCTGCTGTATGATGATACAAAAATATGTAGATTTGGAATTGATAGTGTAAAAAATAAATTGGAATTAGAGATTTCAATTTCATCCAAATTACTTTCAAGAAAAATGCTAGGGGTACACCTTACCCCATTTGTCCCCCACCCCCTCCATTACCACAAAAATAGGCAAGAAACTAAAATAAAATTAAATAAATAAAAATGAGGTAAAAAATTACTTCCTCCGTCCGAAAATTTTCTTCCCATGTTGACTTGGCACGCTTATTAAGGAATAGTTTAAAAAATGCAAAATTTTCAAAAATGCACTTACCATAGACTTTTAAATATCTTTTTATTATTAAAAAAGTATTTAAAAAGTAGATTTGTGATAAAATAGAAGGGTATAATTGATATTTAGCCCTAAAAAGCATACTAAAAAAGGAAATGAGAATAATATTTTCGGACGGACTAGAAAGGAAAATGGAAAGAATATTTCCGGACAGAGAGAGTAAAAATGAGTGATGGAGAAAAGGGTGAGGGACAAAGGGGTACACCAAGCCCTAGCATTGCTCTCCTTTCAATTTCACTACAAAATTCCAATTCCATGAACATCTAAATCCGAACTCATTGGATTTTATCTTTGAAAGTTTGATGTGTATGCTTCTCGTGGTCTCTCCTTCATTCATTTTTTCAGCTTCACGTCTCCCAATTCCAACCGTCAAATCCAATTATCTCTCTCTGGCCCCCAAATCCGATCACACATTCAGTTGCTCGCGATTGATCGGAATCAAATCATAACACTCCGATCTTCTTCTTCTTCATCTTCTTCTGGAGATCGAGAAAATGGGGAGGGTGTTTGTTACAGCACTGGAAGGAGAGATGTATCGATGCAAGCACTGTGCAACCCCTCTCGCTCTTTCTCACCACATCGTCTCCAAGGTAACATCGCCCCCCCTTCTTCTGTGCTTCTCCTCAATGATTTTGTCCTGCTAACGTTTTTTTCCTTTTTAGTATTTAGGATAATCGTGTCTTTTACTCATAAATTAAGCAGAATTTCATTGAAAGCCATCCTTGTTAAGTGTGTGGAGCCTGATTAATATTTGATGTAATTGAATATACTCTGAAATCAATCATGAATCTATAACCCTACCATCTTGGATTTTACCCGCGGGTGTTACTGCGTTTACTTCTCTCTTCTGCGTTCTCTCTCTAAGGACAAGAGTGTTCTTGAAAATTTCTAGTTTGATCTTCATCTTGGTTTGGTTTATCAATGTTTCTTGTTCAAGTGAAGTTTTGCTCAACCACAGAGCAAATCCCTCTTGTTATCATATATTAGCCTCTCTGCATAATATTTTGATTGTGTGTGACTCTGTCTAAGAAGTGGATGTGTCTCTTGCGTTTTGATGTGCACTTGACACCTTGAAGTATTTACAACATTGATTGATTGAATGTGTACTGTTTGATTCTTATGGCTTATTTTTAGATTCCATAAATCGAGAACTGCCATCTTTGGTTTCTACGATGTTAGTGAATTGTTAAATAAAAAATGAATTCATCCTAGTGAGCAGATACGAGGGGCGTGTGATAGTGAGTGTGAGAAGGGCCGAAGGGGTAAGAATAGACCTAAGAAGAGTTAGAAGGAGTTGATTGAACAAGACTTACGACTTTAGAATCTTACTGAGGATATGACATTGGATAAGAATATCGTGAGATCTAAGAATAGAGTAGTTCAATAGACCTTTGGAACATAGCCTATACTTTTCCTAAGTTTGTTGGCATTGTTTGAAGTCATCCTAGTTTTCCTTGGCACATCATCATTAATAATCTTCTGCAGTCCTGTGCTTTTAAAATCCTTTGGAGATAGAATCTAGTTGTGTTTTGGTGCCTAGAAATGACATTTAAGTGAAAACAGGTGATGCATGAATGTTACAATTGTTCAAAGGTTTTCTCTAGTGATGTCATTTCTAACCAAGAAAATGCGACTAGATTCTATTACGAGCATTATTATTGACCATAATAAATGTGACATCCAACTATCAAACTTGTCTCAGACTTTTTTACTCTTCTTTTTTCATTCAGTCTTTCCATTGCAAGCACGGGAAGGCTTATCTCTTCAGTAACGTGTGAGTCTCATATATTAGCAGCACAAAAAGCTGAATAAGGTTCTGTTTGGTAGCCAGAATGGCATATATTAACTATTAGCACAACAAATAGCTATTTGTTGACTTGTTTGGCTGTTCTAAAGCAATGCTTTCTTTTCAAATAAGCAGTACCAAACGATCCTTGAGCCATTTAAGCTGTTAAACAGAGCCATATTGACAAGTCAATGTGTTCTTGGAACTGACAGAGTGAATGTCACATGTGGCCCCCATGAGGAGAGGAAGATGATGACCGGATTGCACACCGTTGCAGACATTTTTTGCGTCCAATGTGGATCCATTGTTGGCTGGAAATATGTAAACTTCATTCTAACCGTTCCATATGTGCCACGTGCTATTGTTGTGAGAAACTGATGCGTTCATTTTTTTAGGAGATTGCTCACGAGAAGGACCAGAAGTACAAAGAAGGGAAATCAGTCCTTGAACGGTGAGTCCTATTAATATTTCTTTGTCACTACTCTACCTAAGACTTTGTTCTCTTCGTCTTAGTTTTAAATGGATTCAAGAACATGGTAACTCAAAGTCTAGAACCTAGACTAAGGGCTTGTTCTCTTCTCTTGGTCTGATCGGTTCTAACATGATTGGAATGAGTTCTGATATCTGATCTAATTCCAATAAGAATAAGTAATAAACAAAAAGAATAATTTGAAGAGACTAATCTCTAAATAGATACGGAGTATTATAGAACGTAACTGTCGTAATGCTGTAAAGTTGTAAACTGAACAGGTTTAAGATAGTTGGTCCAAACGAAAGCAGCTATGGGGCAAGTCATGAAGGAATTGGCTCAGATTATGTGTGATGATAATGGATTGCCCTCTGAAAAACATGTTGTATCCCCAATTTGTACATTCTATACCATATGTCACATTCTTGTTCTTATAACTGAAATGTGTACATTCCATACCATATGCCATGTTCTTGTTCTTATAACTGAAGTAATGTCCCCTGTAATTTCCTTAAATAAATGCTTCAAATGCGTTTATATGTAAGCATTCGATTCAGTATTGTTCAATTCAGTTCAAAATTACTCTGTAAATTTTATTCACTTCAGTATTACTTCATTCAACTCTACTGAACGCGCCCGAAAGATAAGAAAGAAAAAAACATTTATTGTTCAGTAACTAGAAGGAGATCGTCTGGTAAGAATTTTTTTTTTCTATAATGACAAAGATTAAAACTCCCAAGCATTTGAAAGCCAATTTTGATTACCAAATGGAGCCTCTGTTGCTAAAGCAAATGAAACAAACATACAATTGTACAACTGAAGACTTGTAATCTCTCCGTCCCGACAAACTTCATTCTCTCTTTTTGGACATCCCAGAAACACTTCTCACTTTAGAGACAACAAGAGACAAAACCAAACCAATCCCATAAATCGAAAAGTTCTTAGAATTCCAACTTAGGTACTAGGCTCCGATTAGCCGTCTACCAGATTAGACACTCGGCTCTAAGCTACCACTTAAGGGATGCCTAGTGCCAAGGGTCAGAGGCTTGAGGACACTGACCTTAACACTACCCTAATGAATAGAGATGGGGTGAGTGTAAAAATGCCTACAACATATTTTGGGAGACTATTGACGTATATCATCAGTCCAGTGAATAAACCATCTTCTCAGAGAGCTCTCTTCCCACAAGTCTCCTGTATTTTCGCAAATGTGTTGTCATACGCTGCCTTGATTTGGGACCAAATGCTTGTTGTAAAACCTTTAAAAGCAAGAGAGATTTAATCATATTCAAAACAAAAAAAAACAAATAATTATTCAGATTAAGAAATCTTAATCTTAATCTAATTATTCAGATCAAGAAATCTTAATCTTAATCTGGAATAAATAAGCGTGATTTAAGTTAAGAGACCAATGATTATCTACCTCGAACCTCAAAAGAGTCCCGTTTAGCCCTACCAAAACGCCACTAACATCTCCATCTTCTATATCACCCGACACCGTACCACTTGTGCTTAGGTCCTCTCTGTCATCATCGCTGTCTTCAAACTCAAATTCAGCCATTTCCTCATCTGCCTCGACAAATACATCATTTGATCCCTCTGGAACTTGATCATCACATTGTTCCTCAGCATTACTTTCAAGCAGACTGGGTGGCAATGGCCCTCCATCTTGGGTGGTATAATCAGAAAGAACTGCATATGGTTTTCTATCTAGCAGTGGTTTTGCAATCTCATATGGAACCCACCTAGGAAAGAGCATGATCATAATTGAGGATAGATTATTGTATATTTTCAAATTCTATGGACACACACACACATCCCTCCCTCCACCCAAATTAAAAAAAATAAAATAAAAATAAAGTGTTGTGATTCACACTTATTTTGTTTCAAAAGAGAGCCACATTTGACCAAAGGAAGCAAGATTTGATTTAACTTGCTGAGAACTTACAAAAACAGCCAGAAATTAGTTACACGTGATTAATTTAGTTAAAAAAAGAAATAAATTTTTGAAGATTCTTGATTTTATCAGATGTACCCCATCGAAATTAAATGCTGCACATTGAAAAAACATGACTCATTTTTAAAACGTTGTGTGTGTGTGTGTGGGTGGGTGGGTGTGGGTGAGTAGGTGTGTATAAAGGTGTATGAAGGGCCAACCCATGCACCCAGGCCCATCCACTCAGGTTCCGTTAAAGCCTATTTCTAAAGTGCAAATTTTAGTACCAAAATATATGTGAATGAAGTATTTTACGCCCCACCTAAAAAATCATTGTTTTTGGATGTCCAGATACAGCCAGGTGATCCCCACCCCCCCCCCCCAACCCAAACAAACACACACAAAGCTTACGTATAGCGAAGAGGGCAGAGAAGCTCAGACGGTCTGTAAGCAGCTTTATATCTCATTTTGTGGCAGGAATGGATGTAATAGCCAAGATAATAATACTGGAGACTCGGGCAATGCACTTGATTCTCTCTAACCCACCTAATCTCTTGCTGGGCTGAGTACTTACCCAGAGATAAGAAGGCGAAATCGGGATCCCAAAATAAATATTTACTAGACAGGCACTTTGGAAGGATATCTATCACACCAACAGCAACAAGCTGCCCATCAATCAAATATTGCTGATGAAATGATCCAAACCCACAAAGAGGGACTCTTCTGTCAGCTGTAGGTGGAACAAAAACTAAGGGTGTATCAACCAAGAATCTTCTGTAAGAACTCTCAGTGACCTTGTCTGGTTCGTCATTATGCACTCTGAGTTGGTATCTTCTGTACAATGAATATTCTTCAGGATCAAAAGTAGACCGCTTGAGACGAATTTCAAGTCTGTGTCTTTTGATCTCTAGATACCTTCTTTTAGTACACCTTTTGGCTTTCTCACTTTCTGGAGCATTGACCGGATTTAAACATTTGCTGGAAGAAAAGAAATTAATGTGACCATTGCAAGCTTTAGTTGCAAAACCATATGATAGTTTCAATTGATTTAAACAGTTAGATAGTTTTTCTGCAACATCATTTGCAGTCAGTTGGGCAGAACATTGACTTCCTGATTCAGAATCATTTTTGGTTCTCCTTAAAACAGAAACAATCTGGAAAGAGATGTTGCTGGTAAATAAGAGTTCTTCTTCAACTCCTTGAGCCGATAATTTTCTTTTAGTAGCTGGTGAAACTTTTTTAATGGATGCTTTTGGTAACTGGACACCGGAGGGAACCTCACCATGTTGAACACATGTTTGAACAGAATAGTCAATCTGTTCTGACAGATAATGCATAAACTGCTCAGAATGGTTTTTTTCATCACCGACATTTGGAAGAGACTCCTTTGCTTCAGATGTAGTTGGAGAGTCCATTAACTCTTGTGGTTGTTTACTTAATATGCCTTCCAAAAACCTAAGAGCAAATATGCATCATATAAGTTCCTCAACAACAACAATCTGGTATACTATCAACTTTGTTTGGGGTCACGATGCACGTAGTCTTGCCCCTGTATTTTTAAGATACAGATTTTTAAAATAAACCTGTATTTAAAAAAAAAGAGAGACTATTTTTTAAAATATTTATACGATATACCGTTGTCAAGTGTGTCTCTCTTCTTTAGGATGGTGGTAGTATTTTTTATGAATTAAAAAAAGGATCTAACATAAATTGAGCTACCCAAACCAAACCAACATGCCCTAAATAATCCCAAGAAGAAGTACGGATTGCGGAGGCAAGATGTATGCACGTCTTACCTCCACTACAAGGTGATGGGGATAAATGCCTGAGGACTTGCCAAGGGGTCACACATCCTAGTAACACTAAACACACAAGATAGTTTATCACTTGACCAACAAGGGAAAACACTTGAAGATTCTTCTAAAGCAAACTGTTTTCCTAGTATGGAGTACTAAGTATACTCGGTAGGAGAAATAAATTTCATCAAATGATTTGAAAAGGATCATGATCTTGAGTCGGTGGAGGGACAGAAATACAGAATACACCTTTCCATCCGTTTCGTTACTCGGCATTGCTCTTTGGATGGAACAAAATAATCAGCTTTGATGCGTATGGTATAAGATGGGCAGCATGTTCTTTCCATCTCAGGCTTATACAAATAACATCCCGACCTTCTCCACCCCCTATCAAGAAGAGCTGTAAAAAATATAGTACATCCAAGACAAATATGAGAACAAAATCAAACTTGAAAAGAAGGATAGTTCGCTACCATTTCTCAATGAAACTAAGCGAATTAACCATGTTCACACAGCAGAAGCCAAATTGCAGTGTGTGGTAACCAACCTTGATAGTCATCAACACTCAGTCTGATAGCCATTAATCCTGAAAATTTTAAAAGCATGAGATTGCAGGAAGACCATCAAGAGACAAAATTTCATTTGAAATAATCAGTATAAAAAATGATTTCATTTCCCAGTCCAATAAAAGTCCACGATCACGATAATCTTAACAAACCCACACTAAATCCCACAACTTTAACGCCTTGAGAGCCTCCAAAGCAATCAAGCTAACCAAATGATCGCGATTATAGCGCGAGGAAGATAACAACAGAAGTAAGAATCCATGGCAGGGAAAAAACAAAAATACCGTGAGATGCACTGGTGGGACCGCCCGATTTACAGTATCCACAAGAGCTGTTGCGGGACCCATAATCGACGACGACGCTTTCCGCCATCCCAAATTCGGTTCCGACTAGGGTTCAGAGTTTCGACCCGCTTCTCAGATGCGGTCGGGAGGGATAGCTATGAAGGCTGTATGTATTTATTTCGGATTGGATTATAAGTATACAGATGAACTGGCTCAAATTCTACGAAGTCGGCGAAGGTGATTCCGGCGATGACCGCTCTCTCCTTTTAAATTCTCATAAATTTAACACAAAATTTAAAGAATAAAGAGAAATAAATTTTTAAAAAATAAAAAAGGAACAATTGAAAAATTAAAAATAAGATGATTAAATATTAAATTACGAAATACTACATGAATAAAGAAGAATTTCAATTTGCTTAAAATTAAAATTACAAAACTAAAAAATAAAAGAGCGGCTTGAAATGTAAAGACTTGAAAAACAAATACTATTGAGTTTCCATATTTATCATCATATGGATCGCCGTCATCATGTCGTGGTGGTACTTAAACTCCAACTCTGACATCCTCGATGTATCCATTGGTCATTGCCATGTATTGCCAAGATTTGTGCAATGAAGAGCGACACTCGTGCTATCAAGATGTTTATTCATTAGGTATAAAGTTGAGTTTTCTGGTGGAAGTGTCATGCTAGGAGTCGTTGTCTTGGCTTTGACCACTGGATTCGTCACCCGATCCATGGGGGAAGACATCATCTGTGGCGTTGAAGTCAATGGAATGTCCGCCCCCGCTTGTTGAGTACAACCCAGTCTCGAAGAGTTTGGAATGCTTCGTTCTCAATCCTCTGGGCTCAACCCCGATGCTGAACTTGGGGCTCTTTTACATAATTTTCTAGAACTTGAAAACTCTCTTCTCCAATCATAATAAATATCCAACGCCTTCGATATAATGACTTCAACGAAGGACCCACTGGGCCATGTATTTAGGACGTTGGTATATAAGCCACCAAACTTCTAGACTTCTAAGTGCATATAGAATCCAGTGTCTCTAGAATATCTCCCCATTACGTACATGTGTACAATCAAGTCTCCGACCTGTACTTCACCGCAACATGCATCCTTCGCCACATCGACGTAGTACTTCGTCAATCTCAGACTTTCCGTGGAGTATACTTCTTCGACTCGTCCGTCCTTTTGATCTTCCCTTTGCTAACACCCTCGTCGATGGGCTCCAACTCCAGAACGTTGTAGTCTGTTGTATTAACATTGACAATTGGTATGGGCTATCGTTAGAGCCCGAGAACGGGGTAAACTCGTCGCTGGGTAAAGAGCTGGAGTTTGCAAATGGAATGATGGTATCGAGTTCGAAATTAACAAAGTTGAAGTTGTTGCCCTTGGAAGTCATTTAGAATAATGTGAAAATTGAAATAAAGTTATTTGAGTGAGATGAAAGTGAATTGAGAGGGACGAGAGTGATGATTTGAAGTAGAAGATTTGTTGAATTTATTGAGTTCAAAAATGAAGGGGGGGAGGGTGGGGTCAACTGACACGGCGGATCGTCACATTGAACAGCCGCCGCGATTTTGCACCAGCAATGGAACCTGGCTTTGAACTAGAATAGGGGCGCGCGCTGCAGCGGAAAACGCGGCTCTCCTCCTACAATGAGAGTGCAACGCAACGACCCCTCGGGCTTTGTGCGACGGACCATTGTAAATTCCCTTAAGAGTAGGGCGCACCGCGCACGGCATGGATGCCCACTTCCCCACCATACCAGCTTCCAACTCGTCTCCACATCATCATCGCTTTTCTCATTTAACAAATGTGCATGTTCCGTTGACACTCGCCAACAATGATACTAGCGGTGCCATTGCTTTTCAGAAAATTGATTGTTCTTAGCCCCTAACTCAGACTATTCTCATTCCTACCCTCCCTCCCCGGCCCCGTAAAGGTGCGACTAGGGTGGGGGTAGAAATCATTAATATTCTAATTGGAGCACCAGTGGTGCTCCAAAAATGCAGTGACACTGTTAGTTTCACCGTTGACGAGTGTCAACGGAACCTTGCTATAAATAAAACATTAAATAAACTAACATGCTCCGTATTAAATTTAAAAGTTGGTACTTATTTTAAAAAATTACAAACATATATCATGAATTAAATATGTGCTTTAAAAAAGGTTCAATAAAATATTACATTAAATAAAGTTGATGTATTTAAAGTTAAGTTATTACAATTAAAATAAAAAAGTACAATCAGAGAGTTTTTGGGTCACGATCTCTAGCCTCTTTTTCTTTACTACGTCAACTTCAGAGAGTTAGAGGTGACCCTTTGCTTAAATCAGAGTTTTTTTTCCTTAAATTTATTGAACAAGTAAATGTGCGTGAGAAGCTCACAAAATCCTATTAGGCTCTCGGTGCTAGAAGATGCTGACTTCTTCGATTTATCCCCTCACGCGAACCTTCGAAATGAAGAAATTAATATGAGAACAAGAATAAATTCTATTAGTTAAAACAATGGAATAGTGTAATAAATTCCCTTAAGATTAAATAAATCTAATTTAAATTAAATTTATTTTTAAATTTAATTCACCTAGAAAATTCCATTATTCGAAAAGTTTTCTTTTCTTGCATTACAACAACAAGAACAACAATTTCATTAATTCCAACTAAACAAATATATTTTTTCGTAGAAAAAGCATTCATGCTAGAAAAATAAATTTCATTGATTTCATTAACTAAATAAAATTTATATTATATGTTGATTCAAAATTTTTATTAGACTCAAAATTATTTGGCTTTTTTCGTATTACTAACGTGCTATTTTCAAGTCTTTTTCCTTATGAATTAGATAAATAAAAAGAAAGATATGAGACTTGAAAAAAATATTTCAAAGATAAGACTTAAAATTAGACAAATACTCACTAATTGAGTAATTCCAAACACCTTTCTTAGGAGTATTTTTTTTCTTTGTGGAGTTACTTCAATAAGACAAACAATTGAAAAACGGCACGTAATTAATACGGCATCCGTTATTTAGTTTTTGTTTTTTCAAAAAAAAAGTTCGATTTAAAATAAAGTCCGTAAATAAATACTGTTAACTTCATCCCACGGGCTACTCTTCTCTTTATCTCTTCAAACTCTACGAAGCACTCAAAGCTTCTTCTCCATTTTATCTCGCCTTCCTAAACTCACCTGAGCTTTGTTCATTAGCGATGACAATGCAGCTATAATGAGCCTCTACATCTCCTCAAACGCTCCAAGTTTCTAGCTTTCCATCTTGTTCCAGGGAAGAAGGCTTTCGAGGGTTTCTGCGTGAAGGCATTTGTAGAGCAAGAAGAAGAAGAAGGCGAAAAGCTGGATTTCCGATCTGTGACTGTTCAATTCGAGCTTGCGAGGAGAAACGCCGCCGCTTGTTCTGCTGCGCGTGGTTAACAGAGAAATCTAGGGTTTGTAATGTGGATTTGAGGGCGTTTGAACAATTTGGATGGTGTAGGGTTTTTGTATGCGGCGATGAATAGGAGCTTCCGTGCTGAAGAGTCACTGGGGAAGCAGAGAATGGGGAGTCTGAGGAGCTCGATAATGAAAGAAAAGGATGAGGAGCTTGGATTGTTCCTCGAAATGCGGCGCCGTGAGAAGGAGCGCCATGATCTTCTGCTTCTACAGAAATCGGAAGAGTTCGATGCACCACTCGGTATGAAAGACGTGCAACCTTTTATCCTTTAAGATCATGTTTTTGACTCAGTGATGCACTAGGGCCTTGTAGCATTAATTGGTGGTTGTCTTGCCATTTTTCATGTTTGGAAACAATGTAACTTGGGGGATGAATCTTAATTTCATTAAATTAATGCTTAGTTTAGACTTCAGTTTGCCATTATTGCTGCTGAATTTATGATGTCATCTTCCTAAAAATTTATGACTTTTGGTGATAAAGTATTCAGTTTTTTTTTGTTGAATGTGGCTCAGGTAGCTAGAATTATTTCTTTATGTTTCACTCTCGCAGGACCAACCACAGGAAGTTCTCCTGTTTTCAATATTTCATCAGCTGCTCCTGCTCGTAAGACTGTTTCGGATGATTTTCTCAATTCAGAAAACGATAAGAATGACTATGACTGGTAAGTAATTAGTTTTTCCACATTATTTGCCAAGTGTTCAACGATTGCATTTGTTTTGGTTGGCTTGCTTACATATCTCTTGGATGATTGGAACTCATATGCCGCACTCCCAATACGTTCCTGGCTCACCCTTCATTTCAGCTCTTCTCTAGTTCTCTACATGTAACTGTTACCAATTAAACTTTTTTTGGCATTCCAATTTAAGGAAACTTGCTTGGCTAATTATTTGCCCATGAACATGTAAGAATTGATTTTACAGATACTAGCAGTATTTAGGCGAAAATATATTTATTGCATGAATAAGACATATATTTATTGCATGGAAAAGACATGTTTCATGAACTGAAAAAATTGAATAGTATGCATGATTTCTGAGGTTAAGCATATGTTGTACAACTAATTCTTTATTTGCTTCAGAGCAGACAGTTGTAATTTGTTGCAACTAGTATAATAACACTACTTGTTATTGTATGGTGTTGTTTGTGTCTTTCAGGCTTTTAACACCTCCAGGCACTCCTCTTTTTCCTTCATTGGAGATGAATTCACATGATAGAGTAGCAAATAATCTGGGCAGTCCAAAAGCACGCCCAACTGCTCTTAAATCTAGAGTAAGATATTCATTCATTACGCGCTCCATTTTTAGTTTCCCATTTGAAATCTTTTGTTGGCTACATTGCATGTGGTTAAGTGAAATTTGTAAACCAATGTATTCTTCTAAAGGTGAAAGTACCATTGAATCATAGGGTAATGGATGCAAACTATTAACTTTATCCTTCGATATCCAAAATTTCCATTCATATAAGAGGAAAAATGAAAGGTCATTTGTTTGGTTCAAAAGAGGGGAGCTTTTTCTTTTCTTTTTGGGGGGGTGTGTGTGAAGGATGGGTATAGGCTAAACATGGAAATGATTAAAAATATTATGTTTGTTTTAATGGCATTAAATGTTTAGCGCAATTTTTTATAAAAAAAATTATAACTTTTTAAAAATTCCGAATTCATGAAAAAAATAGCTGCTTTGTTTTACGCCTAAGGGTCTTCATGTTGCAAGTTGCAACCTTTCATAGCAAGGAATAATGAGGTGAAAGTTTCAAGCCTGTCATCATTGCTGATTATTATTCCGTATTTATTTCCGTACACATCAAAATATCATGATACAGTGATGTTAGTTTAGATGATCTATTGTAATGTCCATTATTACATGATTTTTTTATAGCTAGACCGACATGAAAATCTTGGAATATGGCCAGTATTGTATAGTATATCTTAGTATATTGTACGGAGTATTCGATATAATTTTGTTTGAATAGAAACTGCATTATTGCTGGCATACATAACAATAGTAATGTAAAACCATTTTAAGAAAATTTACAAATTAAGAAAAAACACGACTCCCCCAATTTAGTAATGAGAAGTTTGGAGGGTTTTATGGCTCCATGGCTCCTCCACTTTCATCTCTCATAGTTCATTCTACTGTTTGTGAATTTGCCATTAGTGTTGAAAGATGCATCCTCTATGATTTTCACAAAACGTTTGTTTTTATGTATGTAGCTAGCCAATCCAACTGAGCCGCCCCCTGCCAGAAGTAATTTAACATCCAGACAGCCAGCATTGTCTCCAGGAAATAGTTCAAATTCAGGTCTTAGAAGATCCTCTTCTTCAGGTGGATCCAGATCTTCAACTCCGACTGGACGACCCACATTAACCAATTCCAGATCCACATTGACTTCGGTAGCTAGGCCAACAACAAATATGTCATCTAAAGGAATTTCAAACTTAGCCGCATCAAAATCATCAGCGACCAGCTTACCATCATCTAAACCATCAAGGTCCGCAACACCTACTTCACGTTCAGTGCCAACCTCAACCAAAACTGCAGTTCCTCCAAGATCCTCAACACCTAATTCCAGGTCTACAGCCAGACCCTCAACTCCAACTTCAAGGCCTTCTATTCCTGGACCAAAGTCAACATCCCGGGCATCAACTCCAACCCGCCGTCCAGTGACATCACCTGCAATGATGACATCTGCTCCTGCCAGGTATAGGCGTAAACAAACAAATCCAATATAACCCATACATTTGATTCAAATTTGATTATTGTTTAGGGCTTTAGGCCAGATGGTTTATATATTTCACATAATATTCTATTCTAAAAAGCAATTCATATTAGATTCAATCATGTTGTTGAATATAATTTGATTTGATTCTACTATTCCTATTTGAAATTCTCATACTTGATTGTTTGATAGTTAACAACCAATTTAGTCCCTCAACTTTGTAATATTTCTCAATTTGTTCCTTGCTTTTCTAAATAAATCAAGTGATCCTCGAGTATGCAATTTAGACTCAATTTTGCTGGCATACATATTTTATTCCAATTATGAGATTTTTGTTCGCTAATGACTAAATTGGATTTGAATTGCATAGTTGAAGACTAATCGTGTGTCATAAGTGTGGTTGCATTGATGAAAATAATCTTCTTATTTTGGTATGAGAACTAAATTAGACTCAAATTGTGTGGCTGACAACCAAATTAGGTATTAGTGTATATATGAGGGATTAAACCCGCTTGAAATCTTATGCGTGTGTCTATATATGTGTGAGCATGCATATATAAAATATTAAATATTACATGGTACTCCGTATTTGATATTTGAACAAAGATTATTTGCATTGAATACATCTCTATTTGGTTCCGTGTTCGGAAGATATCCGAATCAACACACACACATTCAGATTCATATTCAAATTAATTGAATTTATATCATGATCTTTGAACTCAAAACAGTAATGGAAGTAAAATATTTTGATTTGTATTCAATCCTATTGCCAGGTCACTATCTTCTTCCTCAGTAGCCAAATCATCTACTCTTACTGCATCAAGAAATCCTGTACCACCACGTGCCAGTTCCCCGACTGTCAAGCCAAGACCCTGGAATCCTTCAGACATGCCTGGTTACTCATTAGACGCTCCACCAAATCTGAGGACTTCTCTATCTGACAGGCCAGCTTCAGTAACCAGGGGCAGACCTGGAGCTCCGAGTTCTCGTTCATCATCTATTGATCCTTCTGTAAATGGAAGAGGTAGACGGCAATCATGTTCTCCATCAAGAGGTCGCCCTCCTAACGGCATTATTCATAACAGTGGAAGCTCAGTTCCTGTTCCAGCTATGAGCAGGTTGCATGCCAAAGCTAATGACAACGTGAGCCCGGTCGCGATGGGGAATAAGATGGTTGAGAGAGTGATAAATATGCGAAAGCTTGCTCCTCCTAGACAAGATAGTAACAAACACTCACCGAGTAGTAATTTGTCTGCCAAGTCTTCCTCACCTGACAGCTCAGGGTTTGGAAGAACACTGTCGAAGAAGTCTTTGGATATGGCTATGAGGCACATGGTATGGACTTGCTTTTATATCTACTAATTTATACAAAAAAAGCTTTATCCCAAAAATGTTAATTAACAAGTTGAGTACAAAACCAACAAATAAAATTTAAAAATGCAAGTAGGATTTCATCAATGCAGATGACAGTTGTACATTGCCAAAATTTTAAAGTTGTACCTTGACCAACTAAACATTTACTTATAGTAGTCAAGACCCAAAACCTCCATACAGACAATGGAAAGTCCTTTTTTTGGTTTGCAGAGATTGAAACAAAAACACAGATGCCAAACAAACTTGTTTTCTTGTTCCTCTTTTCAGAAAACTGAAACCAAAAACCTAAAAGAGAGAGAGAGAGAGAGAGAGCAAAAGTGTTACCAAATGCCACCTAGTAACGTAGTAGCGTAATATTTTCTCAAATTTCCTTCTTTGACAGGATATACGGCGAACAATTCCAGGCAACCTAAGGCCATTAATGACGAATATTCCAGCATCATCGATGTACAGTGTGAGATCAGGTCACAGTAGGAGCAGGACAGTGAGTGTGTCTGATTCACCACTTGCAACTAGCAGTAATGCTAGTTCTGAAGTGAGTGTTAATAACAACGCCCTTTGTGTCGATGATGTCAGCAGCGGCGACAGAGGCGGGCCCCGATCTCCGACCAGCACCCGTAGTAGGTAACGTTAATTCCCTAAGCAGTAGAGCACCATGAGAGCTGGACATTATTATTTATATTGTGTTTTGGAGGGGAAGTATGTGGATGTTCAACTCGCCGCAGTTATGAAAAACATGAACTAGGTAGCTTTTGTAGTTAGAGCTTCTGTATTACTCCGTATCAATTAGTAACCCTAATCCAGTTTAATGTTACTATCTATGATTCTCAATCTGTTTCAGGGTATTTGTTCAGTTTGACTTTTTCTAATCAAACTAGATAAATTTTACGGAGTAATTAACAATTAATTGAAAATTGTATTGCAGATTAATGCAATGAAAACAACTTTTGGAAGGAAAAAAACTAATGAAATTGTTTTTGTAATGATATGCAATGTTGTTTTTACTTAATTGTTGATCAAAGTAAGTGTGTTTAGTTTGATCATAAAAACTCAAATTTGGACGAATACTCTGGGATGAAGTACAACAACCTTCTACTTTCTACTTTAACCACACCAAATTCCCCTAGGATAGGTTTGGATAAAGAGTTTTAGTGGCTTTGGCAGGCTCAGTCTATGTCTTGATACCAAACACGAATAAACCGAGTTGTTTGTAAAATCATATATATATATATATATATATATATATATATATATATATATATATATATATATATATATATATATATATATATATATATAATCCAAACTGATTGACAGTGATAAAATGTTACAGTAGGGAAACAGTTGAGCTTTTAGGGGAGAGTTGGTTAAGAAGTTGTTGAGTGGTTAGAGGTAGTTGAAGATATTTTCCAAAATATCTCCCCTTTAAATACCCCAAGATACATTGTACATTGATGTTGAGTAATGAAATAACTCTTTTCTACATCCTTCTTCTTCCCCCACTTCTCTGTCACGTAACAGAAGCTTTACAGCTTCTGTGTTTTAGCTCATCCTCGAAGATCTCTTCTCCATTACAAGATCTTCCTGCATTGACGCTAACAT
>OOIL02002122.1:1301839-1350141 GCA_900332095.2 Cuscuta campestris | reverse complement strand
AGACAAACATAGATCTGAGAGGCAATTGAAGGAAGGAGATTGGGTATGGCTTAAGCTCCAGCCATACAGACAGCAGTCTGTGCAAGCCAGGCCTAATCAGAAGTTGGCTCCTAAGTTCTATGGGCCATTCCAGATACAAGCCAAGGTTGGGCAAGTGGCTTATAAACTGGAATTACCCCAGACATCTCAAATACACCACACGTACCATGTCTCTCAGCTTAAGGAATTCAAAGGGGTTCTTCCTACTAAGTCTCACATTCCAGACTGGTGGCAAGGAAGGGATGTGGAAATGCCTCTCAAACCAGTGGCCATACTGGAAAGAAGAATGGTGAAACAAGGGAACAAGGCAGCTGTCCAATATTTGGTGCAATGGGAGGGCCAAAATATAGAAGATGCTTCTTGGAGAAATGCTCAAGAGATGGAAGACAAATTCCCAGAATTTTTCAGTATATAGTTTCCTGTGTAATCTGTAAATGGGGTAGGGGATTCTTTTCTTTTGAAGGGGGAAGGAATGTTACAGTAGGGAAACAGTTGAGCTTTTAGGGGAGAGTTGGTTAAGAAGTTGTTGAGTGGTTAGAGGTAGTTGAAGATATTTTCCAAAATATCTCCCCTTTAAATACCCCAAGATACATTGTACATTGATGTTGAGTAATGAAATAACTCTTTTCTACATCCTTCTTCTTCCCCCACTTCTCTGTCACGTAACAGAAGCTTTACAGCTTCTGTGTTTTAGCTCATCCTCGAAGATCTCTTCTCCATTACAAGATCTTCCTGCATTGACGCTAACATAAAATTATCTTAATATTTACTCCGTACTTCTTTGTCTCTCTGAAATGTGCCAATGGACTCCCAGTGTTAAATTGTGTTAATGTTTAGTTCTTTATCTCCCTGGAATGTGGAAATGTACTTTTAGTCAGGGGATGAAATTGGAATTTCAAGTGATGTTTTTAATAAACATACTTCGGCAAAAGTTGTGAATTTACGGAGTATATTTTAGTGAAAGCATGTTTAAGAAAGATATTTTCCATTATTTTATGATATAAATCAATCTTTTAATTTACATCTTCTTTGTTTTAAACTAAACTACACAAGTAGTACAAGTGTAGCCACAAAAAAAAAATGTATAGCACAAAAAAAGCTTTTAATGATTCTAAAAAATTCAAAAACTAAAAAGTAAAACTCACAAATTATAATTTTGTAGATTTTGTGACTTTATTTGTGCCTCCCTTTCTCAAATTTCAATTTCAACCATAATACACCTTCAAGTCTTCAACCAAATTAATTGTCTCATTCCGAATTACTCCGTATATAGGATCTATAATGGATTGAATTCATTTTAAATTTAACTTATTTCAATAATGGTTTATAAAATTTAAAATATCTTTTTTACATCTTAGATAAAAACACTACATTGCTTTCTTTATAAAATGGAACATAACTATATTATTTTACAGAGTAATAAATTAAAAAAATAAATATAGTAAGAAAAAAATTGATCATATATAATAACGTAAGATGATTAAACAATGGAAGTAATAACAATAATGGAGTAAAAATATTTTACATGTTTTTCATAATTAGGATAATTTTTTCCCCAGTGTTATCAGGTGTTAGTGGTGTTACCTATGTGTATTTGTAAGAAACTATGCTATCAAAATGAGGTCAAAAGGCTAGTCCATATATTGTATATCGAAATGTAGTTCATTTTCTATGCATCTATGTAGTATTTGATTTCAAATAACAGAATATTTATTTCATATTTTTTATTTTAGTATTTATTTTAAGAAGATTTATCGAATTACACAATGTAAAATACTGTAGGGCACCTATAGTATCTCGTTCGTAAAATTGACAATTTTATCTCTTCTAATTTTCTCATAAACCCCCACTTCTAATTTCACCCCCTCAGGTCCCTCCTATCCCTCACAATCACACCTCATAAATTTTATTGCTTTAATGGGTTAAAATTTTGACTAAATTTTTAAATGATGCTTGAATTAAAATGGTGTCACCAAGTTACACAATTTGAGATAATGTAACTCTATAATTCCTCTATATTTAAAATACGTACATTACACAATATATGTATATTTACTAAAAATTATACGGAGTATAATGGAGTGCATTATAATCATTATGTTTATCTAAAATGTATATATAGTACTCCGTATTTATGAGCATATATCAATATTATATACTTCCTCCGTCCCAGAAAACCTTTCTCATTTTTTTCATTCGTCCCAAAAAACACTTCTCATTCATATTAAAAAGTCACTTTTACCCCTTACTTTTTCATACCCTACCTATCACATCATACCTTTTTACTAATAATCTATCCATCAAATCATACTTTTACCCATCACATCAAAGGACATTTTTGGAAATTCAATACCAAAATACACTCCCCTTAAATCCCCCTCCAAAACCAAAACTCCCATGTTTTTCGGGACGGAGGGAGTATAATGGAAAAAAATACTTTCTCCATGCCAATTTTTATTACAATTTTTTTTCTATCTTCTCTCGATAACCTGTGTTTATTTACATGTTTTCATTATTTATTTGATAAAATAAAATATACCACTTTATAAATAAAATGATTTCACAAAACCACATACTCCCTCCGTTCCTAAGTATTTGTCCACTTTCATTTTTACATATCATCCAATGCACTTCTTTAATCCATTTTATTTTGTAATTTGTATATTAAAAAATTATAGAAATTATATATTAATAATCTATATGTTAAGAAAAATCAATCAAGATCACACATGACTATATTTAAGCGTACACATTCAGTTCCAAAAGTCAAAAGTGACAAAAACCGGGGAAAGGAATACATACCTGTCTCACATTTAGCCCGCCACATGGTCGTTCTCATCTAATCGCATTTGGGCCTCCTTCATCTCTCGGAATTCCTCTGTAGGATCCCCCCATTCCAATTCCGGACTCGGGCGGCGTACGACATGTTGAGCCTGTGGCAAGCGGTGGTCGGCGGCCCGTCGGAATCGAGCGAGGACTACGGCGGGGTCCAGTACTGGTCGAACCCCGAGCGGACCGGGTGGCTGACGAAGCAGGGCGAATACATCAAGACGTGGCGGCGCCGGTGGTTCGTCCTGAAGCAGGGGAAGCTATTCTGGTTCAAGGAGTCCAGCATCACCCGCGAATCGCGCCCCCGCGGCGTTATCCCCGTCGCCACCTGCCTCACCGTGAAGGGCGCGGAGGACGTGGTGAACAGGCAGTTCGCCTTCGAGCTCTCCACCAGCTCCCTCACCATGTACTTCATCGCCGATTCCGAGAAGGAGAAGGAGGATTGGATCAATTCGATCGGGCGATCCATAGTTCAGCATTCCAGGTCAGTTACTGACAACGAGATCCTCAATTACGATAACCCCAAATGATCCAATTCAACAATAATTTCGATTGTTCCTTTTTTTCTTAAACTCCTCTTCATATTTGATCTTCCTGATCTTGGAATTGCTTCTGTCCTTATTGTTCTCTGTGTATAATGTGTGTTGTTGATGTTGTTTCTCTGTTCTTGTGAGAGTTGTATGTATGTGATTGCAAAATGTGTGCTAAAAGATAGTATAATTCACAGTTTAAACTCCAATTATACTGTAATGAACTGCCAATGGGGTATCGAAACAGATTTACTTTCATGGAATTACTTTCTCAAGATTTTAATTGAGTGGAAAGAGTGACCGTGATCAGACAAGATTAATGGTATTCTTTAGATTGATAAGCAGGAATTGAATTTTAGCAAAAAGTTTTAGGCTTTTTTTGTTATAACATCTTGTTTGATTAGTTGGACATGAAAAATTTAGGATCTAGTGCCAACTTAGGCAAAAGATTCTTTGTGTAAGTAACGGATTGCCCGACTAGTTTATTCTTGATTCACTTAGAGTTGCCTTGGTGGATGGATATCCGAGGGCGGATATTATGAAACAATAGTTAAAGATTCGTAGACCAAACATTTGCCGAGTAAATTGTGTAGTTTCTTTTTTCCTTGAATTCTTTCCTTAAAGCAGTGGCAACGTTATTTCTTGCTCGTGTCTTTCTTGTGGGTGAAAACAATGGCCATTGAAGCATTGTATTCACACCAGAGGATTACTCCTCCCTAAAGTACCATGACTAGTTGACCTCTCCAAAAATGAGCATTACACGGAATCAAAATTATTTGTGCCAGATTGGTTACTTTCTTTCTTGACTTCCATGCTTCAGCTACTCGAATTCAAAGTTTCAGGTGCAAAGGAACTATTTAGGTGACTCCAGACGTACGAGGTGAAAAGTGAACACAAGAGTTTTCTTTTGAAAATACTAAAACAGAACAAATAAGGCATCCCCCCCCCCCAACCGAGTCTAACTTGAACTCAAAATATTCACAACTCGAACCGGGTCGAAGATATTGGGCCTTCTATTCACTTTGAAACTTTTTCAAGTCCCATAATCACCATTAGGTAATACGGCAGAGTAGATGGAAAAGTCACTTTAACCATTGAACATCAAACACAAATGGTAAGATGGTAAACTGGTAAAGTATTGTATTATCATTTCTTTAATAAATAATGTTCACATATTGAATAATGTATACCATTTTTGAATTTACAATAATGAATTTGTTACATTTTACATGACCTATATTTACCCATGAACCATGTGAAACCAAGCTGCACAACCGACTTTAGGTACGTAGGAAAGTGGAAAAGAGATTCAAACGACACCATATTATCCTTGCATAGTATGGATAAATGACACAAGTTGCCACTTGTGTTCAAAGAAACATTGATGTTGTCCTTTGCCGATGATTCAGTGGCGGAGTGTATAAATGGACTGGCGACATCTTTGGTTTTGTCTTTACAAAAGCCGTTTCTGCCAAGTCAATGGCGCGGCTAAGACCAGCAACCTTGTTTTCACATTCTTTGTGCTCACTATCAGGGTTGCTATCAGCTACAATACCGGCTCCGGCTTGGAGATGGGCAATCCATTCTTGAGATCTACCATACGTATCGTTGTGGGACCTGCCATTATTAGGGAACACAATTGTCCTCAGAGCCAATGCAATGTCCATCTCTCCTAAGAACGAAATGCCCCCAAATCCACCGCTATAAGGTCCCCTTCTAGTTGCTTCGAGTCGATCAATTAGCTCCATCGCTTTCACCTGTATTGTTTGATTTGATGTTAGGGCGCATGCAACTGGGTGATGCTTTATCTTCCATTTTATCTAAATGTGTTTTTTTATTTATTTTCACAAACATGTTTCGTCTTCTCTGTTTTTCTTGGATTCAATGTTCTTCTGAGGTATAAAAAATAGGTTAAGACTGTAAGAGTTTAGACCTTTGGTGCCCCACTCACTGTCCCAACGGGCAACGCCGCACGCAATGCATCCCAACAAGTCAAATGATCAAGAAGCTCCCCTGTAACCTGCCCAAAAAAAAATTGTGCACATATTTATGGTCATGTTTTGGCAATGTGCTGCTAGATGTCTGTTTCAGAAATTCTTTAACCCAACATTTAGTACATGATATACTCACCGTTGAGCTAATGTGCATTACGTGCGAATATCGTTCAATATCCATAACCCTCTCCACATTCACTGAACCAGGTTTTGACACCTACATTTATTGCATCAAAGTTAAGACATGAGAAATCTTTTTTGTTGTCTGTTCTTTTTGTTTTGGGATGTTGAAGATACAAACCTTTCCAACATCGTTTCGCCCTAAATCCACAAGCATGGTATGTTCTGCGCGTTCTTTTTCATCGTTCAACAGTAACATCTCTAACATTATATCCTCTTCATGGGTCTTCCCTCGTTTAGACGTCCCCGCCAATGGCCGGTTCACCACCTGTCTATTCTGTTAAACATGGAAGTTCACTATCAGATTCTTGTGCCTGTGACAAGATTCATATTGTTCTTTTTGACTCTTTATTCCAATTATTCAAGTTAATTACCAGATTCCAATACTAGGTTCCAGATTCTAGTTCCTAATCTTTAGACTCTAGTTATGAGAATTAAAACTCTAGTTTTCAGTTAAAATTAAAGTGAATAACATAAGGCTCTTATAAAACAGGGAGTGATCAAATAATAATCAAACCTTTTTAACCCTGGTTAGAATTTCTGGGCTGGAAGCAACCAAAATGCACCCTCTGGCCTGCATGTAGGTCATGTAAGGGCTTGGGTTCACAACCCTTAGTGCCCTATAAACCTCAAAGGGGTCAGCAAATGTCCTCCTCTCAAAACGTTGGCTCAAAACAATCTGAAAAATGTCCCCTGCAAGGATGTGTTCCTTAGCTTGTAGGACAGCATCCTTGTACTCTCCACGTGTCATGCTCCCATTGGTCAGCGAGGGTCCGAACTCACGAGTGTCGAAATCCACCGAGGCCATTGTGAGTCTCGGACTTTATATATGAAAAGAGAAATTTTATTAAATTTCATTTTAAAGAAACAGAGAGAATTTTATAAACTTAATTTATTGGTTTTTAACGTTATTTTTTAAACACTTAGAAAGAAGGAATTTCTAATTTCTTACAAGTTAGTGTCTTGTAGTTTGGAGACAAGTGTGTCTAGTCGTTTCTTGCCCTCACGATAAGCCTTTGAGGCCGACGAGTAACGATCCAACCGCACCCAATGGATAATATGTGCCGTCTACAATAACAACAATAATACTAAATTGTGATCAGAATAATTTTAATAATACAATGTTTATTTCAAATAAAAATATAAACCTTATATTGATGTTTGTAATACTCTCCACATTCCAAAAAGAATGACATTCTTCACTATTTAAAAGTTACAGAAATTTTTGTTTGTTTTTTGCAATATTCTTGTCACATTTTATTTTGTAAAACTTTTGACGTAATATTTATAAATATAAGATTTATTTTTAATTTATATGCCAGTCTTTAAATTTAAAAAGTTTAAAATTTTATTTCAATTTTTTTCGTTTCTTCATTTAGACCAGATCGATTATTTACAAAATTGTCTCTCACTATTTATGAATATTTATGAATAATTTATCTGTCATTTAAATCATTATTTTTCTTTCACTAAAGAATATTTAACTTATAAACAACTTATTAGATCAACTTGTGGGGTGCAATTGAAGGGGGTGGGGGGGTGTGTTCGGGTTGGGGCCGGGGTGGGGGGTTTACCGGGGGGTTAGGGGGGGTAGGAACCGTCAATTTTACGAACGGGGCACCGGAGCAGCCCCGGGTCATCTTATGACATTAAGGTTCAATGTCATTTGAACCTTCCCCTAGTAATAAATTAATAAGCACAAGCACGGCAGCAGAGAGAAACACCTTCTACATATAGTCAGATAGTACTCCCTCCGTCCTAAAATTAACTTCCCATTTGACTTTTCACGGTAACCAATGCGACACTTTGACCATCAATATCTCAATTTTTATATAAATATATTGTATAAAAATTATATATTTCAAAACTATGTTTCAAAATGAATCTATTGTTAGTAAATTTACATGAAAATTCAATGTATTTGTTCCGTAATATACGGTCAAAGTTTAGAAAGTTTGACTATAAACTGGGAAGTTAATTTTAAGACGGAGGGAGTACATTTTTTCTTTATTATCCGCCGTCTTGAAATAAATTCTCACTTCTATTATTTCAATAAAAAATAAAAGAATAAGTGATTTAAAATAAAATACCTTATCTACGTGGTCAAAAACGATCACGTCGTCATAAAGTCCCAAATGAATATCAGGGAGGTTCCTGTCGTCTGGCGGTGCCTTTGAAAATGGCAACCTCTTCTTCTCCACGTAACGAACGGTGTCGTATGAGAAGTATCCCACCCATCCACCTGTTTATTTCATTTATTTTTGTCATTAATAATTGCTACTCCGTATATAATTATAGTATCTGTTAAAGAAGGAAAAGGAATATTAGAATATTAGTCTTTGATTTGTATTAGACTTGTATATGGTAGCTTCCTTTTATTTAGCATTTCTAATCCTATTAGGAATACCTTGCTGTATATATATACTCCCCATTGTATTGTAAATAACCAAGAGAGAATACAATAGTTTTTCAGCCCAGAAACACTACTACGTAACATGGTATCAGAGCAAACCTAAAATACATATTCCTTCGTGTGCTACAGCCGCACGTTACCATCCAGCATCATACGAACTACTTCATTTTTTTTTCCTTTGACGGTGAACGATCTCCCTCCGGCGAACAGCAAGCATGGCAGGCGAGGCAACCCCAAAGGATCTGAAAGCATCACCGAAGAATCATGTGGACGAGAACGATGACGACATGGTGCAAAGACGTCGTCGCATATCGCCCTATGATCTCTCACCCAGCGACAATCCGGGTATGCTTTTAACCCAGGTTGTTCTTAAGGGACCAAACTATGACGAATGGTCCAAATCCTTGCGCCTTGCCTTACGGGCTCGCAAGAAATTTGGATTTGTTGATCGATCAATAACGCAGCCGGATCCAGACTCGGACGACTTGGATGATTGGTGGACCAATCATTCGCTTATAGTGTCATGGATACGCAACACGATTGAACCATCGTTGCGATCCACGATCTCTACGGGCGAGTCTGCATCTGATCTATGGGACGAACTGAAGGCATGTTTTTCGGTTGTGAACAGACCTCGCGTCCAACAACTGAAACGTGAAATATCTGAATGTAAACAAAAGGGACTTAGCATGATGGCATATTATGGCAAGTTGAAGAAATTATGGGACGACTTAGCCGACATCGACAAATTCCCAGATTGCGTTTGCACAGATTGTGCGAGCAAACTGGCGGCAGCCCTAGCAAAGAAGAGAGAGGAAGAAGAGAGAGTGGGTCGACCGTCCCGACAACAGTTTCTCTTGATCGCGGTTACTGTTCACGATCGCCCGGCATCGCGTCCATCGATCGTTGCTCAGTTTCTGTGGTTTGGAGCAGTTCCCAATTTGTACGTGTAGGAATTGCACGTGGGACCTGCCGGAGAAGCTTGCGCAGATGCGCGAACCGAGGAAACATTTCTTGCATGTCTGGAGCAGTTCCCAATTTGTACGTGTAGGAATTGCACGTGGGACCTGCCAGAGAAGCTTGCGCAGATGCGCGAACCAAGGAAACGTTTCTTGTAGGTTTGGAGTAGTTCCCAATTTGTACGTGTAGGAATTGCACGTGGGACCTGCGGAGAAGCTTGCACAGATGCGCGAATCGAGAGAACATTTTTTTATGTCCAAGCTGTGCATGTTAGGGTTGAACTCTCATGCTCCAGCTTGAGGGGGGTGTTAGAGATAGAAGAAGGAAGCGGTATTGAAGAATGAAAGTGTTAGATACAGAAGAAGGAAGCGGGATTAAAGAAGGAAACCGAATCCCTTTGGGATTAGGCTTAGTATCTTTCCTAGTTAGATTATGTTTAGTATTTAGTATCTTTCCTAATTTGTTTAATTCTTATTTTAGTAGGAATAGGAATTTCTTTGTTTACTTTACCTCTTTCTATATAAAGAGAGTTAGATTTTTGTATTCAAAACAAGTTTCACAAGCCAATTCAATATAGAGAGAATTTCCTCCCAAATAATTTTTTCATGGTATCGGAGCCAATTTTGAATTCTTGACACCTCAAACACGCTTCTTCCCCTGCCGGTGGGCATACACAATTCAATGCCTACCGGCGGGATATTGTGATTTTTTTAATTTTTTTATTATCCTCCCTCATTCTTGAAGAAGTGGTCGGACAAGGGTTGTTCTACGGAGACAAACAACTCTTTCCGCGCCTACTGTTCACGATCGACCGGCATCGGTCGATCGATGTTGTTGTTTTTTCACTTTCATTTCATATAGATTACAAAAAACCGAGTGTTAAAACTATGTTGAAATTAAAAAAAAATACTTGTAGTTGTATAGGAGATTTTTGTTTGCTCAATCCTTGCACATGAATATTATTTTTTGTAAAATTGCGTGACGATGAGATTTGAATTTGGAACATCTTGATCAGCAAAGCTTTGATATCATGTCAAAGTGATAGGGACATTAGATGTATTGTTTATTAATTACGGATTAGTTATTACTCCCTCCGTCCCGAAATAGATTACAATATTCCCTCACATTTTTGTCCCAAAAAGAATTACAAAGTCAACAACTTTACAAAGAATTGACTCTTTTACCCTCCCACTCCTACACTATTCACACACTATTCATCCATGTGAGTGGGAAGGATACTTGGGGGATTTGGGGGGTAATTTGGGGGAAAAAAATTTGATTTGACTCTTCCTTAATTTCAACAAAAATGGAATATTGTAATCTAAAGTGGGACGGAGGGAGTATTTAATATTCAAAAGTTAATCTTGTTTAGGGTTTTACTTTTTAGTATGGTCCCGAGTCAGCAAGCCTATTAGATTAACTAGGGTTAGCATTTGGGTTTCACTATCTTCTGATTTGTAAAGAGCGATGTAACCTATTTCACTCAATCAATCAATATACAAAAAATTACCCTTAATAATCTCGTCATTTTTTGGCGCTCGGAAACGCTCGAAGTTTTCCTTTTCCTTGCCTCATCTTTTTTGGAGTCTGAAGACGTTCGAAGTTCTTTCTATCCGATACGATACTCGTAGCAATGTGTGATTTCATACTATTGGACCAACCCAACAAAACATTGTTGCAGCTGCCAAAACAATTGCAGAAACTAGAGTGCAACGCAACTCAAAGAAAAATTCAAACTTGTAATTGGTGGAATGGGAAAAGTTTTATAGTGGAATAAATGCATGCATGGTTGAATTAAAATGCCATCCAAATTGGGTCATGCAGTAGTGGAAGTACAAAAAGGCTAAGGTGTATTTACACACTATTATTAGTTGTCGTCCTTTTGGTGGTTGAAAATCTAACATCGCATTTAGTTTCAATTATTCCACGCTGCTTCCCCGCCGGCCCGCCGGCAGATCACCGGAGACCTGATCGCTCCATCTTTTTCGGCCGTAATTTATTCTATGCATGCATAAAAAATGGAATGAATTTGGAATTGACGCATGTCCACGTTCATTTGTCTATGTAATGAGTCTAAGGGTCCGTTTAGTACACGATCACACGGATTTGGCAGAATTGAAAACTAAAATTCTATAGAATTGAATTGAACAGAATTTTGTCATTTCAATTCATTTTTTATACAACCAATCCAAAATTTACATATTTTTGTGATACCAAACAACAAAACTAAAATCGAAGTCTTCAATTCCAATTCCATGACTTTAATTACGTGTACCGAACAGAGCCTAATAGCATTTCTAGTCTTTTAGAACCCTAGATGGGAATTTAGTTTTGTGATATTTTAGATAAAGAGTGAGATAGACACTAACCGACAATAATATTTGGCGAGCAAGATATTTGTGACTTGTCAAGGTTAACACTTTCTTGTGAAGTGTTGGGACCACGTAAATATATTGTTCGTTTTGGAACAAACACTCACGGATTTCTTTTTGAGATAGACGAAAAAAATGGGAGGGGAATTTAAAATCTTACCACAAAAAGAATCAGGAAGGTCACTGATTAACCGCGGATTCCATTCTTCAGAAATACTCCTCGCCACCGTCATCGGATCCTCCACCACCACCTCCGTCATTTTCCCGGCCTCGTGATCCAGTATCGTCACCTTTTTCTCTTTGGCCACTATCTCCATTGCCGGGTCGGCACCGACCACGCTGTACCGTCCCTAAACACCAACAAAAAATGATCATTTAGGGACATTTCATTTTATTTAACACCCAAGCAAGGATTTATTATGGCCTTGCTCGGAACCATTTGTTTTCAATGAATAGGACTAAAACATAAGTTATTTTCTAATGTAGGACTTAAATTTTTTTATTTCCTAAATAGGACTTAATAATGATTATTGAGAAGAATAATGTCCAAGTGATGCTGGACATTTAGTTGAATAATGACTAATAAATAATGACCAATGGTCCTACATTGGGAAAGAAAAACATATGGTCCTATATTGAGAAAGTCGTTATGTTTTAGTCCTATTTAAGTAAATTACCCAATTTTTTAAAGTAGCAGATTAACTTTGAATCAGGTGGGGATTGTCGCAATAGTTAGTATTACCACGGTGGAGGTTCGAGAACCAGGCTCGATCGACTCGAACAAAAAGCTCGGAGTCTCACGGTCATCTTCTCCGACTAAACAACGATAGGCGAGCACTGGAGTTAAATGGTCGGAGAAGATGCACTTGTGGAGCGGGATCAGATTCCCGCTCTTAGCTTTTTCTATAAACTTCGCCTCGTTCGTCGTGTCTGTAAATTCGAATTCATCGTATTAGTAGAAATAATCACAACTTATGAAAAAAAGTTAGAATTAGAACATTGTCATTAAAAAGTGTTTTTCAGAATATATATCAAAGCTTGAAACGGTTACCGGACGGAGATCGGAGTGAGCAAGTGATGACCTGAAGCAACGGACGGGCGCAAAACGGAGGAACGGGACGGTAACTTCTCCGGCAGCTAAAAAAGGCCGCCGGCGGCAACTGCCGCTGACTGTGTGCCACTGCTTGCATTTTTCCGGCGAGATCGTCAGAGCTTTGTACGTAGCTAAAAAGACAATGTGTTGAGAGATGCACGGAGTTTGTGATCGAACCCACACACTATATTTATACGGAGTATCAATCAATTCAATAATAAATTCTCAAAACTCATTTTAATAAAAAATTTTACCCCTCGTGGAGTATTTGTCTACTTTTGACTTTTTTAGTCAAAGTTATTAAACTTTGATTTCAAATTAAATAAAAGTAATACTTCGTATTAGATATTGATACAAAAATAGTTTTATTAGATTCATTATATAAAATATTTTCATCAAAATATTATTTTATCTAATTAATATACAATATATATTTTATTTAATTATAAATCAAAAGTTGAAAATGGTTGACTGAAATAAGTCAAACCTGAACTATTCCATGTACCGAATGGAGCGTAAGAATATTTTATTTACCGCTTCGTCTCATATCTTTCTTCCCGTTACGCAAAATGAAGAAAAATCCAAATTTTTTAAAATCTATTTTATTTAAATATTGGCATAAAAACAATAAAACTTATATATTAAAAAAATACATTAATAGTCCAACAAAACAAGTGGTGACAAGAATATTTTATTTTATCATATAGGCCATGAAAAAATTTAAATAAATATAAATTTTTTTAAAGTTGGAATAGTTCTCTAGGAAGAAAGATATGAGACGGATATGATGGAGTATTTATTACACTTTATTAATTTATTTATTACTCCATCTATTTTTTAAAACAGTTCATCTTTTATTTTTCTGTTTTTTCCAAAACACTTCAATTTTTTGTTAAAAATGACTAAAATATTGAAATAAAGTCATTGTAATATATTCCACTCAATTTGCATTGATATAATAACTTATTCTGAATAATTTCTCTCTTTTTTCTTCAATATTAAACGTATAATTATAAGGGCAAATTACAAAAAGAAATCTGTCTCAAATCAACGTAAGGATTATTTATAGACACGGAGGAAATACAATACTCTCTCCGTCCGGATATATTCTTCCCATTTTTCTTTTTGGTCCGTCCGGAAATATTCTTCCCATTTCCTTTTTTAGTATACTTTTTAGGGATAAATTTCAATAATACCCTTCTTTTTTATCACTAATATACTTATTTAGTACGTTTTTAATAAGAAAAGGAGATTTAAAAGTTTATAGTATGTGTATTTTTGAAAATTTTGCATTTTTTTACTATTCCTTAATAAGCGTGCCAAATCAACACGGAAAGAATATTTCCGAACGGAAGGAGTATTAAACTATATTAATTAGCTAGATTGGATATGCACTAGTGTATTTATTAGCATCACTTGAAGTGCTTAGAAAATGCATACGTTTACAGTTATTCGTTGGTGCATTATCACTTATGAGAAGTTTGATCGAGTAATGCCACACATCCTCGACAAAACTAATTAAATACGAAGTATAATAAATAAATAAATAAAATGATTAAAGCATATTTCATCCGTTTTGGACTTAATCACGCTCTATTTTATTGCATATTAATACACTATAATAAAATATGAAAGTTTTGAATAACAAAAAAAACTAACTTAATGAAATCAATATTATATACTAATATATATTATACTCCCTCCGTCTCATAAAACCCTCGGGTATATTTATTTAATTGAGATCCAGAGCTTATCAAATTTGACTTGAGCAAGTTGATCAACTTGATAAATACACTGAGGCTATTACGTTGTACTCCCTCCGTCCCAATTTCAATTGCATGTTTCAATTTACGATGTTTGACTAATGTTATTTCCAATGCAATTTATTTAAAAACAGGAGCGGAATTAAAAAATAAATGTAACGTATTAAAAAATTATATCAAAAGCTCTACAAGACAAAAACTGACATGATTATTATTTTATCAAATGAGTAACAAAAATTAAAAAAAGAAAATGAATGAAATTTAAGAATGTGAATAATAAACATGTCACTTAATTTGGACTGAGGGAATAATATATAGTACCAATCTTTTTCATTTAGGTAGGGTACAGTACACATTAATGTTTGGATCGTTAATATTGTATTAAAGTTTTGTTGGTGTAAAATAATAAAGAATGTGTAATTGCATGAATGAAAAAGAGAGAAATACAAGCATACATGACATAATACATGCATTTACTAGTGAAAAATATATTATAGAATGTTACACATTAATCGCGAATAATTTAAAGTAATACTCCCTCCGTCCTAAAACTTTCTTCTCAGTTTGACTTTTTCCCATTTTTAATTTTTGGCTTTGACTTCAAATTTTACACTCCTTAAAAAAGATTTTTTGAAATTTTTTTTGCAATCATTCAAAATATAGAGTTAGAAGATAATTGGTGTAAATACATGAGGGTATTAATGTCATTTGTCATCTTTTTTTTCCTAATGGGAAGGTAGTTTTAGGACGGAGAAAAAGGGGAAGTGGGAAGAATGTTTTAGGACGGAGGGAGTACCATATAATAATAACTTTAAGTATAAATAGTAACAACCATATTTATACGGAGTAATATATATTACTCGTATTAAATATATTAAAGACTTACGAGTTTAAATTTTACTGTCGCCTTTTTTGAAATACGGAATATTAATGTACACCAATAATGCTTTTGCAAAAAAAAATTAGACTTTGTCTCAGCATTTATAAATTATCAACCACAATTTGATTGAAGTTTTTAGTTGAACTGATGCCTAAACAAAACTCAAAGAAAATACGGAGTATATAGCATATAAATTGAACTATTCGCATATTTGACAATTGACATTGCACGATATACTCGAGGTGTAAATTAAGTGGAAGAAAAATAAAATGTGGGGTGCAATTAATTATGCAATAAAAAATAAAAAAAACTCTTCTCGTTTAATTTCTGAAATAGTTTGAAGATGAAAATGAATAATCTTTTTCCAAATTAATGTTTTCAACATATAGCCATAGCCCCATTGGATCATGCAGGTAGAGAGCTATAGAAGACTCGCTTTCATCCATGTTTAACAATTAATGTGCAATAACTAATGCCACTTTGCTAATAAATAAATGAAAACATCCGAGACAAGGAAGATTTTTTGGACTGAATAAATAGTGTTCCCTCCATCTCTAAAATTTTTGTCTTTCTACGTCATAAAAAATTCTCATTTCTATTAAAAAGTCACTTTTAACCTTTCTAATTATTAACTGACATATCACATCACATCTATTTACTATTAATCTACACATCAAATCATACTTTTACTCAACATATTCAAGAAAATTTTTGGATACTCAACGCTAAAATACACTCTCTGTAAAATCCCTTGAAAATAAAATCTTTCATGTGTTCAGGGACAGAAGGAGAGTATAAAAAAGTTGGAGGTAGCTAGGTGGGAAAAAAACCTTCCTAGAAGAAATTGAGGCAAATCAAAGGAGTTGAATAAAGTGGAAATAAAGTTGTAATAAATTGGAAATATTTGGAAAATAAAAACTAAAAAGAGTTGAGATGGAATTGAGTTGAAAAGAGTTAAAAAAGAGAATGCATTATACTGTGTGCACCTTGGATGTGTACTATTTTTGTATGTCTTCTCAAATAAAAAATCTTTTTTTATTTTTTATTAAGAAAACAGATGCTTATTTAACTAGTAAAAAATGATTATTTTGCTTATATTTAGGTTCATGGTAGACATTAAATCCACCATAAATTTTTTCCATAGTTTAATTTATTCCATACGCATATTTCTTTATCAAAAGAATTCATATTCTATTAGTTTCACAATTTTTGCATTTTTCTCCACTTTTTTTCCTTCTAAAATCCCCCCATTCTAACGTAGGGTAAATTTTCGGGAAAAGCTTAAACTTTATTTAAAATTCAAGAGGGAATGACACTAAAAACTCCGTGTGAAAAATGTACATGTTATATTTTACTGGTTTTAATTTTTATTGCCTATCACTAAATTAAGATAATAATATTCAATTCATTGAAGTAATTATTAATGTGATCATATTTAAGGTAATAATGAGCATATTTACCCGGCCAGCATTAGAGAAAAAATAAAAAATTACGGGGTACAAACGTTAATATATTATATAAAAATAAATTAGAATTAATGTAACTAATTAAGAAGGCTTATGTTCAATCTAAACTTTTGTAAAATCATACCATAGGCGATTGTGTCTATTGAATTTCGTAAACTTCTATCATAAATTATTATATTTTTTATCCTTCCCAAAAAAACAGTTGTTCGATTCACGAATTATAACCGTAGTTATATTATTTTAATTTATTTTACTTGAAAATTGATTAGAAAATAACAATTCAAGTTATATAGTATTATATTTAAAAATGAATTTAAAACTATAAAATTTGAGAAGATCGCAAGATTATATTACTTTATCAAATAATTAACAAAAATGAGTAACGAAAAAAGATTTAATTTGCTTGTAGAATGGCACAGGCTAGAATTGTTTTTACAAGAGAGGAAGTTTTTCCATTAATATCTAAACACGTTTTATGGGCATTGATGATTTTTGTTGTGTATCCATAAATTTCCTTTTCGTTGAAGACACGCGCTTATTGTGTCACACATTTGAAGAAAAAAATTAAGTTTTGAAACTTTTTAAATCAGAAAAATTATAAATATAAATATAAATATTTCCAAGCAAATATACCAAATTGAATTGGGTAAAATTGTAATGCTGTACCATAATAGTTACTCCATTCATTTCTTTGGGGTGCAAACCACTGCCCACATTGGAAGGGTTAGAATAAATGAACCAAAATATTTTGGCACATGCAATTCATTAGTATGAGTTATTTTTAGAGGTGATAAAAAAATCTGCAAAGACTTGATCCATAGAAGGTAATATCATACTAATATAGAATTACGATGAAGGTATCTGGAATCCCATCCATTTCAATATATCACCAAATCTTCAAAATTGATAGGTCAAATATTTTTTTGAAGGAAGTTTAAGAAATTTCTCTCTATGTGTGTAATCAACGAGACACGTAGGTACCCCAAATAAACTGGTGTAAATAATTGGTACACGTATAAGTTATTAATGTCATTTTAGACGCCCTCTAACTTATAAAATAAGACAATTGAAGTAGAATTAAAGGATAAAATTTACATATTCTAAAAATACATTTAAAGTTCTACTCCGTACAAAATAAGTTCTGACATGACTATATTATTTTATTAAATAGTAACTAACAAAAAATAGATAGAGAAGATGAATAATATTGGGACAAAGGAAGTACGGAGTAATATTTAACAAGAAACTCCTTGCCCTCGCTCTGATAACATATTGAATAATGGAATAATTGTATTGAGAGGATTAATGGAATACATTGCAGAGTATATATAGAGGGGATTATAACCACAAGTAAGAATAGAAATCAATAATTGAAGATGACTAAATTACAAAGACTACTATAACTAATACTACCATAATTAACCGTATGAAAATGTTCTTATAAAAATTTAATATTTAAAAATTATGTTTCCATAGGGTTATATTGGTATTAAATTTATATCATAATACAATATATTTTTCTACATATTGGAGTCAAAATTTTTAAATCTTTGACCAAGAAAAGTTAAACGAGAAGAATATATTATTATTGTCTAGCAAAAACCGCCTTACTCAATTTTACAATCTTTCTCTTTTTTTTTATTTTTTTAACTCCCAGTGGGCAAACCACCAAGCTTGGTGGGGTAAGGTCTAGGCAACCCTTACCGAGTTTTATTAAGATCTATTCGTCACTACAGAGTGAGGGGAGGACCAAACCAAGGCCTAACGCCAGCCCCTCATACGGAAGACATGTCTTCCGGGGAGTACAATAAGTAAAGAAAGGATGGGGAAGCCTAGAACAAGGTTTGACCAAAGCCACAAGAAGGTCCTAACTACCAACATACTAATCTAGGGCTTGACCAAAGCCACAATAAGGTCTAAACATACGAAACCAAAACTACGGCATGACCAATGCCACATACAGTCAAAACAAACAAACAAACAACCGAAACCAAAGCATTACCAATGTCACAAGATAAGAAGTGCACAATGGTAATGTGTCATTAAAAGGTCATGCGAAAGAAGAATGACAACATAAGAGAAGTGGTAATCATCTCCAAAGGGAGGAATACAAACCCATCCGAGTCAACCACTCTTCACTTCACAAACCATACATACCAAGACTAGGAAAAGATATTATAAGCGCACCTATAATATCCAAATTCTCCTTAGCCCCAATAGAACCAGTTTTGGTTTAAAAACCTCCTAAGAGAAAGCAAACACTATCCCCTAGCTGATAGTGTTTAATTTTTTAATTTTTTTGCAAAAGAGGAAGTATATATGACTTTTGTGTGCTGTCTATTTAATTTATGGATGGGTTTATAAGACAGAGAAGAGAACATTAATGAAACCCAATTTGATTTTCCATGCCAGCTTAGCCCACAGGGATTATTGCACGTTCTATGTATTCATTATCCCTCTATAATAAATAATTAAAAAAAGGAGATTAAAATTATACTCGTTGTCTAATCTTTTTAATTACTATGCATCTGAAATCTGATAACTGAAATCTAAAATTCGGTCACTATTGTGAAGATGAGTAGTTAAAATTTGGTAACCGAGACTTGATTGCGCTTGAGAATATGTACCCTAATTGATGATTATTACTCCTTATTAATCACAAAGCCACTTTGAATAATGGACAGATACAAGTTGGATTACCTACGACGACTTTTAGAAAAATAAATACTCGTACCAAACTAACCAATTTAAGAATGACTAGTATATTTACACTTCCATGGTATCATCATTTTGATGTTATTGATTTTTTTAGAATTAGTCTACACTATTAAAATCTGATCTAAAACGCTAACGTTGATAAAAAATTTTCCAAAACAAGGTCATACTATAAAACGGTTAGGAAAACTAGGAGCTAAGAACAACCAAGTCATACATTTTAAATTATTAATACCCCACCGTAAGATTGATATTCCGTAAGACACACCAAGTTTGAAACGTCGTTAGAGATGGCCAAGGCATAGTAAGCACAAAACGAATTTGATCACCCGAAGCATTCGAAGATATCTAGCAGTAACAGGTTCACAAATAAAGAAATAGTCCAGAGCGGGATGCTTCATGCGAGAGTGAGACATTGAATTTTTACGAACATATGTAACAACCATATTGTCACACTACAGACTAGCTAGGTAGCGAAGGCACCCAAACACTAAGATCAGTAAGGAGATTGATTATTAGTGTTTTGAAGCGATATGACTTTGTTTAGTTCGGCCCCTTTGGCATCAATGTTAGAGATTAGCGTTAACGTTTTGAAAAGCTATCCAACGGAAGTCTTTAGCGTCAACGTTTTCAAAGTTAATCTGTACCATTAAAATTTTATCCAAAACGCTAACGCTAATCGAAAATGTTGTTACCAAACAAAGCCTTCATCTCCAGTTACTCTTTATTTTTGCAACACGTAGAATGCAGGATTGCAAGGGGTGATTTGGGAGTGCACTAATTACGCGTTCATCAAAATATATGTTGGAGCTTGATGAAGACACCATAAATCGATGGAGTTTGATCAATTAATGACGAGCTTTTATCGACCGATGTCCGATCTTCAAATTTGGTTATTGCTGACTAAATCGAGAATAATTATCTAAAGTTTAAAAAGATTTAAAAAAAATATAGACGATAATATTTGAAAAGGTCATATTACAGAATTCACTTGTGATTTATGACTTTAAATAAATCTATATTTGTATTAGATGAAGCGTGTGATTAACACACTTTAAAATATGACAGAGAAGGACCATTAGTGAAATATTTTTAATCATTCAGGGGCATTGATACAATGCAGAAAGAATGCATACAATTTTTGAAAAGTTCGGAATTAATAAGCGCCACAAACTCAATCTTAAATGTAAAATTTGCACTAAATAGGACTAAAACATAATGACTTTCCCAATGTAGGACTTAAACTTTTTTATTCTCTAAATAGGACTTAATAATGACCTAGTGGGAAGAATAATGTCCAGCAATGACGGACATTTACTTGAATAATGATTACTTGTTAATGACCAAAAGTCTTACATTGAGAAATAAAAACATATGGTACGTCCTATATTGAGAAAGTCATTATGTTTTAGTCCTATTTAGGTAAATTTCTCATCTTTTATCTACTTCTTCTCTTCTTGATTTACTTAGAATCGACGCCGGGTCTTGTTGGATTGTGCTCTGTTCAAAGGAATTGAGGCCCAAAAATGATGGGCTCTTTTTTTTTATTTTAAGAACTTACGAATTGTCCATCATACCCAATGGCCTCACGGATAATAAAAACGAAAACGAGAAACATATTTGGCATTAGTCCATGGTCAAAAGTCTCCAAACTCTCCAAATTTGTGTTATTGCCAAATACTTAAATGGTGAAATTTTTAAAATTTAAAGTTAGGGTTTATTTTGGAAATATGTAATTATGTTGCAAGTACATATCTCACAAAAATTGGACTGAACCTATTTTTAATTCGAGACCAGACTCGAAAAAACGAACAAAGATTTTGTTGACAAAATCCGAAGAAGACTGAATCGGAAATGACTCGCTAAAACTGCGTCAAACCCGACCGATTCCGATATGACCAACTCCCTAACGTAATAGTTTTTCAAAAGCATGTATAGTACTCCGTATGAAAAAGAGTATTTTACATCACAGCATAAAATTTTACGCTATATTTGTTTCAAGAAATTTGAAATGGAAAAGTAATAAAATGAGATGAAAAACTGTTTTTCTTGCTTGGTCAGAGATAAAAAGAAATTAAGAAGAGAGAAAACCAAATTCTTTTCATTTTATTGAGAAATTAAGAGAAAACCAATTTTTTTTCTTTTTTTTTCCCAAATTCTTTGCACCAAATATAGTGTAATGAAATTACAAATTCACAAATACTTCTTTGTAAAATATGTTTTGTACTCCATAGCATTTTAATCAAACTCTATAACAATAATGGTGGGATTAACACACTCCCAAATATAGTGCATAGACCATCGATCCAACATTTTAAGGTACTTTGGGACCATTAGTACAATTTGTAAAGTTCAGAGAAAATTTGCGTTTTGAAGAGTTTGGTAATAAATGGTGCAAAAAAGACTATTTTAAATTGCATGTTATTCTTATTTTAATTTTTTTACATTAAAAAAAACTTTTTGTTATAATTTGTTATTCGAACTTGATTAATTTTGTGCGAACAATACTGGGTATAAACACATCACTTTGCCTACAAGCACAACTTTGAGACTAGTAATACATAAATTCCTTCCATCCAACAATTCATCATCAATTCACCCCTACTCATAACAATTTCTTTTATACAAACTAAACAAACAAACACAAGAAATGCATAAACTGTCTAAGGGCAGCACACAAGACCAGAAATAACCACAACAACAACAAAAAATGTTACAAAAGAGAAGAAAGAAGTGAGAAACATGAAACATGTTAAGCTAAGTCTGGTGATTAGGGAGCTGTGGTTTGTGCTTGCACTGGTAACACTTGGCGAATAGGCCGAATGTGTCGACTTGCTTGATGAAGTTGGTCATGCTGGCCCACCCCCCAAACCCGAACCCGACCACCAACACCCACACGACCACGAATGTGTTCATCGCGTACACCGCCGTCCAGCTCGGAAGAAAGAACGGCGGTTTCTCTGCTGCATTCTGAAAAAACACAGAGATTCATGAGACTCATTCTGGTTTTTCTAAGTGCGACCGTGAATCAATTTGGTGTATCTAGAGTCAAACTAGTCCATTTCACTCAAAAAATGTGAATTAGATTACTCGTTATAACGAAATTTATCTTAATCGTACAACTGAAACACTGAGTTGACACGTTAACTGACACAAGTGACTAAGAGCAACTACAAATAGCTCAAACTAATCCACAAACTCATCAATAATATCGTTGGGGGTGTAATTTATTTATTTATTTGTTTTGGTGAACAAAAATAAGTGGACAAAAATATCGTTACACCTGTTAACAATAAAAATAAATAAAAAAAACAGATTGGCAAACAAGCTTTAGGGACATTGATGATGTACCATTCCAAATTATATTGGTTCATGATAAGTGACCACAGGCTAAACCCCAAGTGCTACATTCCAATTTCCTCTACGCGTTGTGGGAGATAAAACCCACCACTATCTTTTTAGACTTTATTTCTTTACTAGTAATAAATACTACTACCTCCGTCCCATTTTAAATTGCCTATTTGCCTTTTTTCTCTGTCCCAAAATAAGTTGCATGTTAGTTGATTTCGTAAACTTTTAAGAGTAAAATACCTAAACTACTTCTAAAATAAGACTCTTTTTCACTTTATCTTCTCATTCATCGTCATCACTCCTAAAAAGTACTGACAATTTCGAAAAATCAACTCTATTTTTTATTTTCCTTAAATATGACCAAAAATCAAAACATGCGATTTAAATTGGGACGGATGGAGTACTACGTATCTTTCTTACAAAAAAAATTTCTTTATTGTATAAAAATTTTCAACTACACTTTTTTTTTAAATATTTTTCTTAACACTATGTTTGGTTCAAGGAATTTGAAAGGGAAAAGAAAAGAAAATGAAGTGGAAAATAGTTTTTCAAATTTGGTTGGAAAGGAAAAGTGCTATGGAAAAGAAAATGAGAAGACAAATGTACTAAGTCGAGGGAAAACCAAATTCCTCCCATTTTGGTGAGGAAAATGTGAGAAAATCATTTTCTTTTCTTTTCCTTCCCAAATCCTTGAACCAAACATAGTGTAAATATTCTGAAAAATCAAAATGAATAAGGCCATGTTTGTTTGGTAAATGGAATTTAAATTAAGCCATGGAATTGAAATTGAGGACTTTAATTCATTTCTATGGTTTAATAACGCAAAAATATATGGATTTGAAATTGGTAGTGCAAAAAATGAATTGAATGGGAGAACTCAATTGCATAGAATTTGAATTCCGATTCAATTACGTCAATTCCGTGTAACAAATGGACCCTAAGTTTTAGAGGGGGTGACGGAATTAAATCAGAATTAAATCAATTAATTTTTAGCAAAAATGAGGTTAGGTCGATTTATAAAATGTGCATTTTAAATCATTAAAAGACACACATACGGATTTTGGATAGAATAATAATTTGCAATGATAGAGAGAAATGAGAGAATGTGTGTGTGTGCGTGGCCAGTGTAAGATAGGGCTTGTTTGGCAGAAACCAGCGGTACAGGACGTACAAAAAATAAAAAAGACAAGTATATACATACTCTCTTTATTAACTATACTTTTCTTTTTATTTGTTTTTTTTTTCACTACCCAAAATTTTGACCATTAATATCACTATTTGTATATAGATAAATACGGAGTTTTATTCGATATTTTAAAACAACATTTCGAAATGAATTTACTAATATTAAACTTATATCACAATTTAATGTATTTTTCTATACTTTATGGTCAAATTTCAAACAAGAAAAGTGAAATACGGAGTATATGAGTGTAATCAGTCAATCGTCAATGATCCGTCGTCAATGATCCGTGACAGCACTTTGGTAGCCGGCGGCAACAGATGGCAGAGTGGCGGTGATTGTGTGGCAGTCACACAATAACAGTGTGGTCTTAATAGATATATGACTCCTATTTTAGTATTTTCATAGTTTTTTTTACTACCATCTAGGGAGTTTTCTCATTTTAAAAATGTTGGCCAAAAGAAATGGGAAGAAAAAAATGAAAATAGGAGTAGGATGTATTATATGAAAGGGACAATTTACCTGCCGGGCCGACGCCTTTCTGTAAGTGACCATATGTGCAAGGGCAGGGATGATGTAGACGGTGAAGCTAACAAGGAGTGCCCCCACAGCTGAGTTTATAGGGCCAAAGAAGGGGAAGATTATGGCCAGAAACCATATAGGCACCACCACGGGCAACCTAGCAACTGCCCTTAAACACATGCTCCTTGTGTCGTGCACCCCTATCACTTTCTCCCACACAAAGTACAATGGCGTGCATGCAAACCCAAATGTTATAAACTGCACACACATATATATATATATATGTCACATTCAAAAAAAATTACTTTTATTGTCTGAGGAATATTAAAAAAAGTAAAGAGAATGTCTTTTTTTTGGGACGAGTGTGGGACCTGGTGGATGAGCATGAGAATGACGGCCGCATCACGGAAACCGTTGCGAGGGAGGAGGGCAAAGGCGTTGGAGTAGCCCAAAAGCTGGTCGCCGAAGGCCCAGTACATGGCCGAGGCCGACGGGAGGGTTAGGGTGAAGACGTAGAGCGTCGCGAATAGGTAGATGTACTTGAACTTTTGCGGTTTCCACATCGCATGCATTATTTCCCTGCATTGGACATTATTATGTCAGAGTCTTGTTGATCTGATCCAGAGGTCGTGAGTTTGAATCTCACTGTACTCACTTGGAAAGAAATATTAATGTTCGCGTCCAGTGCCAAACAAAACTCAATTTTGACCATCTATGTGTACCTACGAGTCAATTTGGTCCTTGTATATACATACTGTTAGAGCTGGCAAATCGGTCGGTCAGGTCGGGTTCGGGTTCGGTCACTTCAAGTTCGGGTTATTTTGGGTTCGGGTCAATTCGGGTTCGGGTTGAGAACTATATGTTCATGACCCAGTGTCATCGAGTTCGGGTCGACCCAGCGGGTTATGACTTTGCTTTTTTAAATTCACATTAACACTTACATTTTCTATTAAATAAATATAAAATATAAAAAATTGTATTAAAATCTATAAAATTATTTTATTTTAAACTCTGGAGTGATTTTTAGACATATAAATCAATATAAGGAATTTAAAAATGCTTAAATTTTGGAAAAAAGTAAGATAATTATGCAATATCATTAAAATTTTGTCTGAAAATATAAATTTATACACTAAAAAAGACTAGTAAAGTGTATAATTTTGAAAATTTCTTACTTTAGCGGGTCGGTCAGGTCGAGTTCGGGTTCGGTCGGGTTTGACCCATTTTTAGCGGGTCATTTCGGGTTCGGTCAACTTCGGGTTCGGTCATCAAAACCTTTGTTCAAAACCCAGTGTTTTCAGGTCGGGTTTCGGGTCAAAAACAGGTCGGGTCATTTTTTGCCAGGTCTACATACTGTCTTAATCGTTTTATTGAAATTCTAAGCTAGCACGCTAATAGACACAACCACGTATCTAGACAACTTTTGTGACAATTAATATGCCAACTCGAGTCTTAATAATATCATTAAAGACAAATTTCATTAGATTAGACTAACTCGATTTGATTCTTTAGCTACAGGGGTTGATTTGACCCAATGTACGACTCGCACGTACACACTTTAGAGGGACCAAAATGAGTATTAGTTCATAAATCTTTTCTGGGATTTCCAACTAAAGTGTAATTTTTTTTACTTGGGTTAACTTTAGCATATTTAACTTGATACTTGTTTTCAAAAGGTGGAACTGTGGAAGATACACATTTGATCTCAAATCATGCATGTTATTTGTAGCCTTCAAAAAAAAAAAAGCATGTTATTTGTCAATATCAATTAGGGGGTACTTAGGTCAACTAATTGTGGAAGGAAGATTGACTAAATGGGGACTGGCAGACATTCCAATGCAAATACATCATGGGAAATAGCTGGGAAAATCACATAAATCCATAAAATCAAGATTTCAGCATCCAATAATTTGAAATAATATTACTGTTTAGCATTATATATTTATTTACCCCAATAATTAATGACTGTTCCAAACTTAAAACAATGTAGTTAATTTATGTCCCTTTTAAGTCAGCAGAGCAAAGTCTTTGATTTAGCATGGACAAGCAATCATTAGAGACAGCTCATTTCTCGCAGTAAAAAAAATATATTTTCAAAACAGGGGGAAAAAAAATAACAGTGGGGGTAATAATTAAATTACTCACACAGTCACCGCATGCCCGCCGAAAGTGTAGAGTATATTAGTGGCACCAGTAAAATAAAGCACCAATTTTTTAGGGCCACCATGTGTAACGCCTTCAACCTATACATACATATATATATAAAGTGGAACATAAAAAAATTATTATCTCAGTAAAGTAACAATAATAGTCTTCCACATTTATTTGTACTCTATTAGGCGTGCATTTGGAAAAAGGAAAATCAGATACCGAATCGAAATTAATCGAATCGAGCTATAAATGACCAAGAGTTAATTGTGGAATGTCGAATCGTTACTGTTAGATTCTGGTTTCAGTTTTCACTCCGAAAAACCGAATCAAGCACACGTTTTAAAATTCACTCCCTTCAAATACCATAAAGTTTTACCTCGATCAATTATGAACGGTAAAAAAGATTAGGAATATATGTAACCCTCATAATATTAATATTAAGAATTGATGTTTTGCATATTTACACGGGATAATTTAATGTTGTTAATTCAATTTTATTAATCGAGTACTTTATTTTAATTTTTTTTAAATTTTTTTTTAACTTTTTGATTCATTTAAAAAAAACTTAAACAAATCGAATAAACCAAAAATTGAACCTTCAAAACCTGACAGATCAACCAACAAACAGAGGATTTTATTATTGTAAAATTGATTTAGATGAGATCTAATAAATATTTTTTGACCTTGAATTCCAAGGTCATTTTATGACCCGGGCACCTATGGTATTCCGGTTGTAAAATTGATAATTCTTACCCCAAACTCCTCCCACCACAATAGCCCCCTGCCCCTCCCTCATCCTATTTCGCCGATTGGCTACAGTAAGGGAGACAAAGAGATAGAAATCATCAATTTTATCAATGAAACACTGTGGGTGCACGGGTCATAAAGTAATCGTATAACTTTTAGAGTCCGTTTGGTATACGGAATTGACGTAATTTGAATTGAATTGGAATTGAGATTCTATGGGATTCAATTACATGGAATTGAATTCTGTCAATTCCAAGTCATTTTTTGCACTATCAATTCCAAATCCACATAATTTTTGTGCCACCAAATATCATAATTGGAACTGAAATCCTCAATTACAATTTCATAGTTTGAATTCCATGTACCAAACAAGGCCTTATTTAATTATATGTCAAAATTAATCTTTGTTAATTGCAAAAAGTGATGGTGAGAGTATTTTAAATTTTATTTTTGTAGATCGCAATAACTTATTCTATGTGCATGCACTTAAAAAAAGTATTTTTGGGCGGTAGGTGAAGGGCATTTACGGTATGACATTTGATCCAGATGTGGCCATTCCGGTATGGTTTGACCGAACCAGAGCGAATTAATCTGAACCAAATCCGATCCTCAGGTACTGCACGTAGTTTTAGTTTATTACCGTTACGTTTTTTTTTCTTTTCAAAAGGGATCTTTCAACCTTGAAACCAGATATGACGATATTTCGTTAGTAAAATTGATGATTTTTACCTTTTTAAACTCTCTTGTCTCTTACATTGCACTCCAGCCCGTTGGCGATAGCCGAGATCGAGAGAGGCAAGGGCGGTGTACAGAGACATAGATTTTGAAATTTATGAGATAGGAACCATCAGTTTTACCTACGGAATATGGTAAGTCTCACGGGACATAAAGTGACCTTGGTTTCAAAGATCAAAAGATCCATAACGAACCAGAAATTCAAACTTGTAAATGTTGGTCACTCATAACCTTTTTTTATCAACAAAACTCTGATACTACATCAATGAATCAATTTTATAATTTGGTAACTCTAGTCCTGAAAATTAATTTGTAATCTAACACAAACCAAATCAAAATCGTTTTCGCGAAAAATAAATGGGCATCGTGATGAACCAAAAATGCACTACCCTCATTTCTCGCGTTAGGAGTCAATATGTGTGTGTGTGTGAGAGAGAGAGAGGTAGTATATATATATATATATATATATATATATATATATATGGGTAGTACCTGGCCATGAAGAAGGGCACCAATGGTCAAATACCAAGCAGTGTATGTTGTCATGCCCAATCCAAGAAAGGACCATATCCTATAGTTGTGGAATGATGGGATAAACACAGTGGTTGCGCAACACGCCCCAAATATGTATGTCCATGTTCTCTTGTCCAACCGGTCATTTATGTAGTATATATTGCTGCAATTTTTATTTGAAGAAGAATAATTCCCACAATTACATCTTTTATTACTGCAAATAAATACACTCTTCTGTATATATATATGAATTGGAGGGGCACTAACAATACCTTGCACAGGCAATGAGCTGAATGACAGAACCAAATAGAAGGAAGGTACAATTGAATGCCAGTCCAACTGCTTTCCATTTTGGCCCCAACAATCCATCCAACACTTCAAACCACTGCACAAAAACACAAATCTTATCAATACATTTTGATATGAACATTTCTCTATGTATGGATTTGACTATCAATTGAGATTTGGATCATTGTTACCGATTGGGTTTTTCAAAACGCTAAAGTTTATGGCTAAAGGCACAGTTAAATAATGTTCAAACTGTCTCTAAAAAAATAATGTTAAAACTAATGAAGTAGAAAACAGAACATCACTACACATCAAGGGTGAAGATCTCAAGTGAACAACGAAATGTCTAAATTTGATCCCAAGGACATTATTATTGAGAGAAAAAAATGCTACATTGACACCGGAGATGACACCAAGACATGAGACATAATGATGTAGTAACTTTTTGGTGTCACTAGAAAAAAAATGCTACTTTGACACCAAAATCTTGGAAAATGCTAGTTTGACACCAAAAGCACGAAAAACCCCACTCGTGGTGTCGAAGACAAACAAAGACAATAATCGTCTATGCAAGAGTGGCTATAAGTGTCTATGTTTGCCTTTGGTGTCAAAAGTGTTGTCAAAAACCGGTCCCCTGGCATTGCCGGGTGTCACGGCCCCTTGTTTGGAGGTTAATAATTGAGAAGATAACCTGGATAACATGGTTCTTGAAGCTGACATTCTCCTTCTCTTTTCTAGTTCTGTACTCCACATAGAGCACAGAGATCAGGTAGGCAGTCCAGCTTCCAAGAACACCATAAAAGATCTGCAGAATGATTCCAGAGAGCATCCCCATTTGGGAAAAAGAATATGGCAAAGTTAAAAGAACCTGTGCTACCTGAAAGAAAGAAAGAAAGAAAGAAAGAAAAGCCAACCCATAAATTTCCAGAGATCTTTCTTTCACTCTATTTCCTTTTTTGAGAAAAGAGAAATTAATCAAGAAAGAAAGAAATTAATTCTCAGTTCTTGCCTGATTTGAAGCACAGCTGAACCAAGCATCATACACAGATCCTCCATGCCAGAGAAAGTCCTTGAAACTGTGCTTCTGTTCATGCTGAATCACTCCCCCTTCATCTTCTGCCTGTTGAGGTTCGTTGGTGATGGAAGGCGCTACCATGGCATCTTCACTCTGCCTGTGTGGCTCCATTTCTCAATCAATCGCCTGAAACGCCACAGAAAGTCAAAAATGGAGCAAATTAAGCAAAACCCTCCACCATTTTTGGCCCAAAAAAGATAAAGACTCCACCTTTTTGCCCTGAAAGTTCAAGAAAAGCCCAAATCTCGGGTTCTTGATGTAGATAAACCATAAATCAGAACCAAAATTCTTTAATTTCTGGAGTTAATAGAAGTGGGGGATGGTTTCATCATCATACCTTAATGCCAGAGGAATAAATAGCCGTTACGAAGTGTTGAGAGGATGGTTGGTGTCCTCGGGACTGACTGAAACTATAAATGCAGGCCAGAAAAAAGGAAGAGCTTGTTTGTGAAATCTTTTACAAACTGGCAAAAGATGACTGCAGAAATGTGGGCTTTTATGTGAACGGGAAAAAAGATGAGATTTTAAGCAGCAAGAATTAAAGAAGGCCTGTATTGAGTGCACTATATGCCCAGCCTCAAGAGAAAAAGACTGAGGAATTTATGATCTACGGAGAGAGAGAGAGAGAGAGAGAGAGAGAGGAAGTGAGAGAAAGGAAGAGAGTTGGGGAGATAAATATAGTACTAGTCCGGTAATGGTGTGATGGACCCCATCGAGCGGAAAACACTTTTTGAAATGGTACTCTTCTACTTCCAATCGGTGTTGTAGGTGGGTCTACCCGGAGCCCAAACCCGAAAGATCCAACCAGTTTTAAATGGATTTGGATAGAAGTAAAGTTTAATTTGAAGGTAGGGCGTTAGAGCATTTACAATGATCTAAAATCCACCCACCCGAGCTTCTACACTATGTTTGGTTCAAGGAATTTGGAAGGAAAGAAAAAAAAATGGTTTTCTCTCATTTTCCTCACCAAAATGAGAGGAATTTGATTTTCTCTCCTCTTAATATATTTTGTCTTCTCATTTCCTTTTCCTTCCACTTTTCTTTTCTTTTCCTCTCTATACAAACAAGAAATGCTATTTTCCATCTCATTTTTTTTTCTTTTCCATTTCAAATTCCTTGAACTAAACATAGTACTAGTATATCAGCATTTCACTTATTTTTCACTCTATCCCAATGAACGACCATCACGTTTTTGCACCGAAAATGAATCCTAACTCTGCGCTGGAAGGGCACGCGCGCAGCGGCAGAAATCGCAACTCCCCTCCTGCAATGGGAGTGCAGCGCGGTGCCCCTTCGATCTTTGAGCGGCGAATGGCGCTGGAGGATGGATGCAAATGCCCTTAGATGAAAAGAAAAAAATGTTTTTTTTTGAGTAGATTTGATTTTGCAATGTATGTTGGGCTAATTCTAATTTCCAATCGTCCAAAATCTCGCGTCAAAATATTTAAATCAAGTAAATTTGTACTCTTTTGTCTATCGAGTTCTTACATAGCATGTTCCACTACAAAAAAAAACGCGTTATTGGAACGGATTTTGGCAGGGACACCAATTTTAATTTTTCGTGGCAATAGCATTAGGCACGGAATTTGGCACGGATGAAAAGAGCTGCCAATTTCGAAGCTCCAAAACTTATGGCACGGATTTCTGTCCGTGCCATAGAAAGGCACGGAATTACCCGTGCAGACACCATTCCAAACTCACGGTTTGAAGGAAAGCGTCAATGTTTATAGGCACGGATCTCGCCGTGCCAAACGAGTGTTCTTACCATTCCGTGCCTTTTGAAATTTTCAAAATTTGAAAATAAATATTGGCCCCTTTATTTGTCATGGAACTATCCGTGCCTAATTTTTTAAAAATAAAAAAATAAAAAATTTAATTCGGCAATTTTGTAAAATTTAACAATAAAAGCATCTAATATTCACACCATAATAACAAAACTGATTAAATTTAAAATAAAAAGTCAAAATAATATTCATCACATCCAACAAATAATAAATGTTCATACCACATTCATCTCACAAATAAAAATAAAAGTTACAAATTATCATGATTTAAATAACTTTTAACATCACACTTATTAGAATTATGTCCTTCAGATGAATTTTGGGCTCGCAATTCAAATTCACGAGTGTCCGAACATGAGACGAATACATGCCTTGGGTCAAAAAATTGACCGGATCTTTCAATCCCTGAAATTGAGTAAACAATTCTCCTTGCATGCTGTTTCTCTACAAAAAAGAGTAAAAATAATTTAAACTTTATTAAAGATGAAATTTAATAACTTAGAGTAAGGGAATTAAAAAAAAATTCACCTTCTTCAAAAACAAATAGTTGACGACCTTGAATAAATTGGGCGTGTCATCCTCCTCCTATTAAAAAATATTGAATTAAATTATTCACATAAAGTAAAAAAAATTGAATTAAATTATGCACGATTGCTGGCTGAAGGAAAAAAAATTGGAAAAATAAAGTAATTAATTTTTGAAAAATAAAACTGAAAGAAAAAAATAAATATTGTAAAAAAATTACCCCTTCAGATCGGATTTGGTGATGAACCGTGGGTGCTCGGCGTTTGACACATCGCTCTCTTATGTGTGAGGAACCGCCACTTCTTCTCCTCACCCGTCGCCCCCGCCCTCAACCATCTCCTTACCCTCACCTTGCTTTTTGAAAAAGGATTGCGGGGTAGCCGCCGGCGAAGGAGATTCTGACGACCCTCTAGATAGCGAACGGTGGAAGCTTTCCCACCTCGGACATGGATACTCCCCCGAAAAGAAGTGTTTTTTGAAGAAGACATTGTTAGGAAGGGAGAAGAGATGGATCTGAGATGGCTGAGGACGGGCTCAGGTAAGAGCGGAGGAGAATAACGACGGTGTTGGAGGAAAATAGGGAAGGGTTGGGGAGTTTGTGAAAAAATGAGACTGATGTAATGAAAGAGTTTTAATATTCTTTAACTTAAGCACGGATTTTGGCACGGGCTCTGCCGTGCCTATAGCGCACTCTGACACACTTTAATAAAACGCGCTATAGGCACGGATATATTCGTGCCTACACACCGTAACTTATGCGCGTCATAATTAATGCGAGCAATGGCAGGGCTATAGGCACGGATATATCCGTGCCTACGTCTGCAACTTATATACGTCATAATTAATGCAGGCAACGTTAGGGTATAGGCACAGTAATATCTATGCCTACGTAAAGCTAGTCAATGGCTTTGTCAGGGAAGGTTCTAGTATTGACCGTAGGCACGTACAATTCTGTGCCTATGTTTTGGACTTAACACCGTCAAGTGAAGCTGGTGACGGTTTTAGAATTATGGTGTTGGCACGGACTTAGGCACGGAAAAGCCAGAGCCAACGCCGTTCACGAATTAAATAGCGACGCGTGGCGTTAATTTTTTTCTCGGTGAAGGCACGGAATGTCCGTGCCTATATTTCCGTGCCAATTACGCGGTTTTTTGTAGTGTTCACTTCTATGCACAAGAAGTCATTACACACTGATTGGTCAGCTCCTTATACTGATTGGTTAACGTCTAATTAATTTCATTGGTTTCTCTTTTACGGAGCATCAAGTTCACAATTGCCTAAGTAGATTCGTCTCAGGTTCTTAGTGGACTTATGCTTCCACACTAACACACAAGAAATGAGGAATCAACAATTAATCCGATCAAAGAGCTAATATAGGGGCGGGAGGTGCATTGATGGAACCTCCTTTCATTTTTCCTTCATAGTGGCTCAAACTCAAAATTTCTTGAATGAGAGTCTTAAGTGTTAGAGGTGGTGATCAAATGTGTCACTCAAACTTATCACAAATACTAATGATAAAATACTTGTTTAAGATATGTTTGAAAGAAGTGATCTTGGCCTTGGAATGCATGACCATGCGGTTGTTTAGGACTAATATTTGAGGGTTACGGGATGGGATTCCGCAAGGGAGTTGGACTTAAGGTGAAAGTGATGAATACCCTAGACAAGAGAGTATTGGGCCTAATTTTTTCTATTGTCCTTTTCTAGATTTACTCCCTCCGTTCCTAACTATTTGTCCACTTTTGGATTTTTCGGTCAAAATTTGTAAACTTTGGTTTCAAATTAAATAAAAATGATATTAGATATTGATACAAAAATAATTTTATTAGATTTATTATATCAAATATTTTCAAAATATTATTTTATCTAATTAATATACAATACATATTTTATTTAATTATATCTTCTCCCTGCTCTTTCCCTCTCCCAAAATATCATTTGTTCTTTCTTCTTTATCAAGATTTCTTTTCCTATTCTGCAAATCTTCATAGCAAGATCATCTTGCTATTACAATAAGTTCTGTTATGATCTAATTTTATTGTAGTTATAATTAAAATTATTTCTAATACGATCTAATCTAATTTCAATAAAAAAAACTAATAAATAGTACAAATAAATTTGAAGAAAACATGGCCCAAGCCTTAAGCCCGCAAGTATCCAACCATCCGTCGGGGGCGGGCAGTCCATCCGAGGCTTCGATTGTTAGGCCCGTAATGCAAGACGGGCTTGATTTGAGCTAAAAAAAAATACAAAGGATTTTCTAAAATATAGCCTCTCCCCATTAGGTGTAGCTAGATAGATACCACCTGCAAGCAGCTGGTAATAAGTATTAGTATTACCCAAATTGAAATAGGCCGGGTGGTGACATTATGATTGGAATTGGAATTGATAAGGAGACATGAGAAATGAATTATTCAACACCCATTGATTATGAGCTCCAAACTGGTTACAAATACTCCGTATGAGTTTATATAAGTAGCTAGTATTAATAATAATCAAGTGAACGTAGATTAGGGAATTGAAATGGGGTTTAATCATGGCGCATATGGGTTGGGGAGAACTCACATCATCATAAGCATGCAAGATTTATAGTGATGAATTCAACTTTAGTTTGTACCATTAGTGTAAGTTTTTATTGGATTTTGTTTCCCACTCTCACCAAACCGATCATATCATCAATGGGTCCATCCAATGATGTACATCATGAATTGGCATGCAAGCTAAGCCGTTTTATTTTTATTACTCCCTCCGTCCCACTGTGTTTGTCCACTTACCTTTTGGCACACCATCCAATGCACTTCTTTAATCCATTTTATCTTGTAATTTGTATATTAAAAAATTATACAAATTATATATTAATAATCTATATGTTAAGACGAATCAAACAAGATCACACATGACTATTTTTAGGCTTACACAATAAGAGAATTTGATAAGTCAAAGTGCTTAGATGAACAGTTCCAAAAGTCAAATGTGGACAAACACAATGGGACGGAGGTAGTATTGACTTTTACAAGATTTATGCGGAGTATTTTTTTTAGATGTGAAAGGTTAAAAAAATTATGTGACAAGTAGATTAATAGTGAACAGATATATAATGTACGGAATAATAAATAAAGTAAAAATTAGTAGGGGTAAGGGGATTTTCTTAAAAGAAATTGATATTTTTTAAACGTTGAATGAAAAGTGATAAGAAATTTTTAAAAACATAAGTGTTAGTATGTCTTGAATATGTATTGTACGATATGTTGCTGTTTTAGGCCTAATTGTTATATTGGGTCTAACCCGTCTTGTGTGCCTATTTATATTGAAGTAGGACACAAACCTCTCTAATCTGAATGAACCGCCATCATAATACAATCCGATATGCGTTCTTGTCTGTGGATGTAGTCAACACAACATTTGTGAATGAAGCACGTTAAATATGTGTCTTTTTACGTTTCTGTTCATTTTCGATTACTCAATTACTTTATTCCGTTTTAACAACAAAAAGCATTGTATAGTCCGATTAATACTTTATATGTCTCATAAGTAAAGCCACAAATGGAGAATAAGAAGAATCTCTGAATTGGGGATGTCCTAAGACAAAATATAATGTAATGCGGTTAAATTAGGAGAAAATGTATAAATTAATTGAAAAATGTACTATAATGAAAATACTTCACTCGTCTTAAAAAAATGAATGTTTAAATATGAATGACTTATTTCAAAAAAATGAATGACCTAATATGTAAAAGATTAATTTCATGATGCAAAGCCACTATCAAAGAGTCAAACTATGAAAAGATAAAGAAGTTGGGCGACTTGATTTAAGCTTTTATCATACGGACCCGGCCGGGTCTTCTTGGGTGGGTGTTTTAATTGGGCGACCCAATGAAAAGGTCATGTAAAGGGCAGACCACTTTATCTTTCCAAAACTCATTTGCACGGATTACTTTATCTTTTCCTAAACTCCTTTGGTTTAGATTTTGAGCAATGCTAGTGGTACACTAAAGGTGTGTCCCAAATGTACACCACTTTTTTCTCCATCATCTATTTTAATTTTATTTTTATTTATTCATTTTTTTTAAACTTCTTGCCTTTTTTGTATGGACAAGGAGGGAGTGTGGGACAAATGGGGTACACATTTGGTGTACCCCTAGCATTTTTCTTAGATTTTTTTATATGTCACGCTTATGTAAACCTAGCTAGTGTTGGCAAACCTGGGGTCCGATTCGGTTTCAGGTTAAACTGTGACACCTTTTAACTATGAATTATAGAAAAAATATATTTAGTTAATAATGTAAATTAAGTAAGATTTGAGTTTATTTTAAAAAGTATAGTTTGAAGTATCAAATTTTTAAAAAATTTAATTATTTTAAATTATATTTAATTCGTAGTCAAAAGATGTCACGATTTGATCAAAAAAGTCAAATTGTATTAATCTTTTATGAATGGGGTGAGTAAGTTCATCATTCATTGACATCATGTTCAAGTTAATACACAGATTTATAAACATTTATTTTAGATTGAGAAGAGTAATCTTGCACCAATTATAAAATTGATTGATCATATCTCATAACTCCCGTTAAACCCCCTCTAACTCGCCTTGTCTCCAAAGCATGCCCATACCCCCACCAATTTCATTACATCAAATCTGGGTCAAATTTTTGAGCAGAAAATCAACAAAATTTGGTGTAATAGAATTGGTGATAGTGCGGGGATGCATTGAGGACGGAGTGGGCTAGTGGGTTTATCAAAGAGTTAAAGGTAGGAATAATCAATTTTACGAATAAAATACCATAGATGCTCTAATTGAATTGGTATAATAATCTTACATCAATACACTAGTGTAAGATTACCCATGTTCTTTTAGAATAATTAAACTTATGCCACCAGCTGCTACATATTGCATAAAAGTAATACTACAAAATGTCAAAATATAAATATTAAAGTTGATACAATATATTATTTTTGAATTTTTATTAATACTTAGATATATTCTCTCCATCTCTTATAGATCTTTCTATTATGTATTGTGAAATTTGTATTGAAAAATAATGACTAGTGAGAAGAATAATGTCCAAGTGATGCAGGACATTTAGTTGAATAATGACTAATAGATAATGATCAATGATCCTAGATTGAGAAATAAAAAAATATGGTGAGAAAGTCATTATGTTTTAGTCCTATTTAGGTAAATTAACCTTATGTATTACTCCGTATAAGGTTTGATCGACTTTATTTTTAATTCAATTTATTTGATTGTAAATATAAAATTTAAAAATAAAATGTATATATACTAATTAAAAAAACTGCATGAAAAGTTATACAAAATAAGAGATGACAAGATCATATCATTTTAGAAATGTTAAATATGAAAAAAGGAAGAGTTTTTAGGAAATGTTAAATATGAAAATAGGAGGAAAAAAACTCCGTAAATAATACAAAATATCTATGTACAATTTTTTGAAAAAGTAAGATAAAGAATACCATATGGTTCTAACTCGTTTAAAAAAATACAAGTTTAAACACGAAAAAAGAGTAATAACAAAAAAAACAAAATGAAATTAATTTTATCACCAAAAAATATACCCCATTTGTACACCACAGGTTTGCACAAACATTTCGATGGTTTACACCGACACAAGTGTTAGTGCGTTAATAAAAATTCACACAGATACAAATGTTGGTGCATTTAACAAAAATTAGTTTTACACCAACACAAAGTGTTGGTGCAAAATTGTGGGGTACAAATTGGGGTACAAAATTTGGGGTACACATAGCATAATCCTTTGAACTTTTTACACCCTTTGGGTTTGGTCGATCTGACATATTTGGGATATGCTAGGGGTACACCAAAGGTGTATCCCAAATGTACATCACCTCCCTTTTTTACCATTCATTTTATTTTATTTTTATTTTTTACTTTTTTTTTGAATTTTCTTGTCTTTTTTGTGTGGTGATGGAGGGGTGGTGGGGTACACTTTTAGTGTACCCCTAGCATTTTCCGACATATTTTTATTAGCGGGTCATTTAAGTTAAGTTATCTTCGGATTTGATTAATAAAATCTTTATTTAAAATTTAATAGTCAGGTCTAGGGTATAGATTGCATTAAGAAAAAAGTGAAGTAGAAGTAAAATATAAGATACTAAAATAAGATTTTCATTTTTATATTATCAAAATAGAAGTTAGAATGTCAATAATATCAATATATAATACCAAAAAATAATGTAAAATACTACTACCTCCGTCCGGATTTAAAGTTCCTACTCTACGCTTTTTTTCGTCCGGAAATAAAGTTCCCATTCTACATTTTTATACCCACTCTTCCTAAAATACCCCCTTTTCTTCTTCTCCTTTCTTTCCCATTCCATTTTTCCGATTTGCTTCTCTAAGTCCTCCTTCACTTCAATCTTCTTCTTCTCTCTCCTTCTCTTTCCTATTCCCCATCTTCTTCTTCTTTTCTTCTTCTCCTTTCTTCTCTGTTATTTTTTCTCGATTGGCACCTTTACTCTAGCTTCTACTTCTCTTTCCAGCCAGATCTGCACCTAGGTCTAGGTTGCACGGATTTGGGTCTTCATTACCGCCTCCCGCACCGGAATCATCGCAGGCACGGATTTGCCGGCGGGGACGGCAGTTGGCGTACTGGAAACGCACCTGGATCCGCAAACTTCTACTCTACTGCCTGGCCGTCGATTGCTTCTTCCAAAGGAATCGATCCAGCCGCCGACTCGTTTGATCTGTTTCTCCTTTTTCGCCTAACTTCCTCACATATATTCTTCCTCGGAAAGCTCCTACGGCGGACGGAGCTGACGGTGGTGGTGCGGCGGGCGGAGCTGACGGTGGTGGTGCGGCAGGTAGAGCTAACGGTGGTGGTATGGGTTGGGTCTTGGAGGCGATTGGATAACAGGGGGAAGAGTAAGGGTATTGTAGACATTTCCATTCCAAAGTCAACACTCAATAAAAATGACCAAAAGTCAAAATGGGTACTTCAAATCCGGAGGGAGGGAGTAATATATAGTTTTACATTATCAAAGTGCACTCCTATTTTGAGATAATGATTATGTTTTACTCTTATTTTAGTCTTATGTTTTACTCTTATTTTAGGTAATGATTATGTTTCTTCCGGCATATTCTCTTCAATTTATTTTTTTACTTATTCTTATTTGAATCAAATCAAATCAGATCAGATCACAAATAGTTTTAAATATAATTACATTTAGATCAGATCAGACTAGATTAGAACTTTATCCCATTTATAACAAAATTAATCATATCAAAGGAAGAGAACATAACTTTCTTTTGCCAAACGTACCCTACGAGTGTCTCCAAAACTGGGAAAATTTATTCTGAAAAAGCTCAAATTGTGGAATTTTGGCCATCAATTGGTATGGCGAAATGTTTTCAAAAAAAAAAAAAGAAGGGGTATGACAGAATTGCAGAAGACGGATCCTTTTAATTTTAGGATCCAAAAATACAATACTTCTCCCATAAATTTAACAAACCAATTTGTTGGATTTTATTCCTTTCGACGGTCGCAACATAGGCGAAAATGGTTTTTTTTTTTGTGAAATTTGCACTGAATAGGACTAAAACATAAGTTATTTTCCAATGTAGGAGTTAAACTTTTTTATTATCTAAATAGAACTTAATAATGACTAGTGAGAAGAATAATGTCCAAGTGATGCTGGACATTTAGTTGAATAATGACTAATAAATAATGATCAATGATGTTACATTGGAAAATAAAAACATATGGTCATATATTGAGAAAGTCATTATGTTTTAGTCCTATTTAGGTAAATTACCTTTTTTTTTGAAAATTTGTCTACTCTTTGTTTCTAGATTAAAAATGATAAATTTTTATCAGAAAATAAATAAAAATAATATTAGATATTGATACAAAAATTATTTAATTAAATTTATTTTATAAAATATTTTTAAAATATTATTTTAACTAATTAATATAGCATATGCATTTTATATATGTATAGATCAGAAATTGAAAATAGTTCATCTCAAAAATTAAAACGTGTGTTGCTCTAATATTTTCTAGTAGAGGTGTTATCTTCTCTGTTATTTCAGACTCTTATTTCCAAGCTTTTACTCGCGACACAAGTTCATCATAATGAAGAATATTAGACAATAGTAATAATTATATTTATTATGGTAGTCTTTGTATTTTAATCAACTTTTATGATTGACTCATAGTCTTAGTTGAAAGATTGGGGAACACAACACGCTCGATCCACGAGAGAAAGGAAAACCGTAGCAGATCTGCAACAGGAAATAATATCCGTCAAAGATATTTACTCTGTTTTTGGCAATAAGCAATTTGTCTTAGGTCCATGATTCGAATTCTTGTAGTGTGTCATGTGTTACATAATTCTCAAGTAATATATTTATTTCATTATTCAATAATATTGTGAAGTGGAGGAAATATAAACAAAGAGGATGGAGATGCTCTATTTAGACCCGACCAAAGTACGAGCTGGGTCGAGGCTCTGCATTATGAGAGATTTCTAGATCTGAGCTCGGTCCCGCCTATATAGGCTTAGTAATTGAAGCCCGAACTCGGCCTACATGAGTACCCGCAGGGTTCGAGTCGGCCGTGTCACCATGGGCAATAAATTCTAACTAATTAAAAGTTAATTTTTTTTAAACAAATTTATGCATTAATATATAATGAGTATCTCACAAAATGATTAATATAGAAAATATGTTTTGTTGATAATATTACTATTATTTATTTAAATATCATTTTTTATGGGTGAAACTGAGTAAATAATATGGAATAATAAAGATGTATTTATTTTATTAAATACGTAGTATTTCCTTTTTTATCTAGAAAAGTATCTTTGTGTGTTTATAACAATTTGAATTAATATTGTTGTTTTTATTATTACTAATATTAATTTTGTTGTTATTATTACAATAATAGTAATAATAAATATTACTACCTCCGTCCCAGAGTATTTGTCCACTTTCGTTCTTATACACTATCCAATGCACTTCTTTAATCCATTTTGTCTTGTAATTTGTATATTAAAAAATTATATATTAATAATCTATATGTTAAGACAAATCAAACAAGATCACACATGACTATATTTAGGCTTACACATTGAGAGAATTTGATAAGTCAAAGTGCTCAGATAAACAGTTCCAAAATTCAAATATGGACAAATACAGGAGGACGGAGGAAGTATTATTCATTCGGCCCGATCCAGCTTGTGAGATTGAGCATAAAGTCGTGATCGTTTCTGTGTTACGAAAGCCTTATCCATTCGGTGTTGATTGGGCCAGTGCTTTATTTGGTGCCTGGGTCCAAGATGCCATCTCTTCGGTCTTCCACTTGTCCAGATCGGTCAACTAAGTTATTCTTTATTGGGCCTCCATGAGTTTAAATAATAATAAAATTATAATAATAATCAGCATTATTGTCATTAATTTATTATCATACCAAGTCCAGTCTAATGGTAAACGACGGCCCAAAAAAACGTATATACTTGTCATGTTTTGTATGTCTTTTTTGGCAGATCCGCGTGGCCAAACTACGATGTTGTTGGACAGCACGAGCGGCCCACTTGTTGTTAGCCCCATTCTCCCTGTCGTGCGGCGAAGCTCACATGGCTGCAGCGCTCTAATCGAGGTCCACGTGTCATCCCTTTTCTCCATAGACCTCTTCTCCTTTTCCCATTCCCATTTTGCATTTCTGTGGCATGTTAAATGTATCCACAATTTGTACCTCAATTCTAGGTATGCACTAACATTTTGATGATTTACACTGACAAAAAATATTGGTACGTTAGCAAAAATTTAGACTGACACCAAGTGTTGATGGGTTAACAAAAATTAGCATTACACCAATACAAAATAATGGTGGTCTATTCTTGGGTATAGATAGCTTTACCCTTCTTAAAAATACTCTGGACTTCCATCCATTCAACTCTATTTTTAGCTTCAAATTGGATACCTTTCAAAAAAAAATCTGCAGATTTTTTTGACCAAAAAACTGCAGAATTCCATCACTAGGTGATGATGGGTCATTTTTTCCTTTCTTCTTTTCTTTTACACTAATTAAGTAGTGTGGACTTGGTTTCTTTTTCTTGGTAGGTTTTTTTTTGGGTTTTCTAGAAAGATGTTTTGTTTTCCTGAATAGCGCGTGCGGATGGGTTGAAATTTCTGGGTAGATTGGGTGAATGATAAAATTTGGGAAATAATGGGCTGCTCCTAATCTCTCATCTGTATTTTTTTACACAGGTTTTCAAGATTTACATTATCTGCTGGAGATCAAAGTCCACTCCTTCCTCTTTGTAGATTTGGCAAAGGTCTCTTTCTGCACGGACTTTCTGCTTTCTCTTCTTTGACTCTAATGTCTAATTCACCAAAATCTTTGCCTCTATTCACATCTTCTCTCTGTTTCTCGATCACGTTTGTTCGTGACTTTTGAGGGCCTCGATTTGAGGCAAATATGAAGCTTGGAATCGCTTCATCTTCTCTGCAGTTTTCTTCCCCTGTTGTCCCTCAATCTCCTTCTGCGTGTCTTAGGAGAGACTGTTGTGAACCGAATGAAAAGGTTGTCTGTCAATCTGGGTTTCTCAATCCTGTCAGATCAAGGAAGGGTTTTAGGGGTCGTTCGATAAAGTCTTCTTCTTTTAGTAATGGGGGTTTGGGTCATGAGCCCTTTCAATCTAGGGATTGTTGCACTGTGAGTGTGAGCAGGAACAAGAATGGTAAAAAAGGTTCAATCTTTCCATCGAAATTTGATTTCTTGGACCCTGCAATGCTTGGAATCGTGCCCGAACCTCCCCATTGGCCGGAAAGGGAAGCTGTTCTTTGGGCTCCCATTGAACAGAAAGCCAAGAATTTCGAGCTTCCAGTTTCAGTGAGAATGATAAAGAAGAAACACCAATGGGAAGAAACAGCAGCTTCTGTTAGAGATTCTGCTCAAGACTTGACTTATAGCTCACTAAGAACGGCGTTCTCTTCCATGGTAACTATCATCACAGAGCTTCAGAGCTGCGCTTTGAAGATCCGAGAAGAATTATGTGATGAGGATTTGGATTTGATTGTTTCCAAGGCACGGCGGGAGATGCGTTTGTCTTTTGCATGGATATTTCAGCAAGTCTTTTCGCGGACACCTGAGTTAATGGTCTCTGTTATGGTCCTCCTAGCCGATTTCAGCTTGTACGAAATGCTACCATCAGTGTTCATCACAAATCCAAAAGTGGGCCTTGATCAAGAATTGAGCGAAGCCGAGGAAAGGGTGTGGGACTCAATTGTGGATGAAGCAAGGGGTATGAGAGGTTTGAATATAGAAACAATGGTCGGATTCGTTTCGCCATTGGCTGTTGAGATTGAATCAGATGACTTTGTAGATTACTACAGGACAGATTTTACGTACCAGATAATGTTGTCTCATGATCCTCACAGCACGGTTCTTCTCTGCAACTATGCGCAGTTTCTGCAACTCGTTACACGCGATTATGAAAGGTAATTTCAACTTGTGACTTTTTATAATCTTGCACTTAGTAGAGTACTTCAAGCTAGACTTTGACAATGTGTTTTGCTCATTCAATTGGAAGAGCTTTGAGCAATTTAAATCTGGATATGAACTCATATAATTTCAATGGAAGAACTTGTGTTCTGTTTGCCCTGTTTTCTCTAAGAACTCATGGGCAAAATGGTTAAGAACTCAATAGTTTTCTCTAAGAATTCATGTATTCTCTTAGCTGTTTTTGACTTGATTTCTTGATCTATGAACTAATTTCTTCTTCTTCTTGTTCTTGTTCTTGGTGGTCATGCCATTCTGATTGTGATGGAGCAGGGCAGAGGAATGCTTCAAAAGGGCAATGCAAGTGAAACCGGAGGATGCAGAGGTGCTGAGTCAGTATGCCAACTTCCTGTGGACGGTCAGGAAGGACCTGCCCGGGGCGGAAGATCTTTACCAACAGGCCATTGCAGTGGATGGAGACATCCGGAATCCCTATTACGCGTCTCAGTATGCTAATTTCCTGTGGAACACCGGCGGCGAAGAGACATGTTTTCCCCTAAATGTTTCTTCCAACAATAACTAGACTCCATATTCTCTAATGTGAATACTTATTGGAAGGGATTCAGAGATGGGCTGGTTGAAGACTCAATGGTTGAGCCCCTTGAAGAAGATGGTTTTGAGAACCATATAATGAACATTTGATTCAAAACTTAGTTTTCCCTTACACATGTAACCTTGCAAATTCTAACTTTATTATCATCACTCTCTTCTTTGTTTCTTTATTGTATATTGGGAATAAGTTATTTCATGGTATGATGGGTCTGCAAATTCTAATAAATGCATGTAGTACTACCTCTTAGAGCTGCACAATAAACAGACCTGGTTGTTCCTTTTTTACATCAAAATCTTGTGTTAGCTTTTCTGCAAATCTTCTCCTTCAGGGCCAAATTCATTTTATATTCTAATACATTCTTTTTCTATAAACAGGCACTGAATCACCATGTAAGATGATAATGGCCTTTGTCTGGAGATTCGTTGTTAGCTGATTGTGAGGACTGGTTTGAATATTTGATTAAGTTAACTGCTTTGTCTGGTTGCTTGTATTAGTTGTTCATAAATAGTTTGTATTGAAAATTACTTTAAAGGACATGCTTCCATAATAAAGTTATGTTTTTGGTTTAAAAAGTTTGTTTTTATTTTTGATAAAAACACACAGACTATACATGCAAATAAGTATTTTTTTTTGTCCGAATTTAATTTTCTCATTTGACTAGTATCGTGGTGGCAGTGTGGGGCGGCAGTGGTGCGGTGAGTGTATGGTGGTGGCAAAGTTGGTAGTCCGGCTGCAATGGGTGACGGAAAAATTGATAGTCTGGCGGCGGTCGATGATAGTACGATTGCAACAATGTGACGGCAGTGCGGTGGCACTTGGTAGTGTGACAATGTGATATTGTTATTTTTTTTTTGAAGTATTATATTTTCTGTTTTTGAAAAAAGTTCCTTTTTCAATTTTTTGTTATACCAAAACAATTTCACTTTTGCAAAAAACTACTATTATATTCAAATAAAGTCTTGCAATATACTTCATTCATTTTATATTGATATCATAAGTTATTTAAATAATTTATCTCTCTTTTTTCTTCGACGTTAAAGTTACAATTGGAAAGTCAAATTACGAAAGTAAAACTATGTCTAAAAATTTGATGCTTTTTTACTCTTAATCTTTTTTTCTCCCATATCAATTATATATTCACCAATACTATGGGAACTACATGTGGCTTGATCATTTCCCTGGTATGTAGATAACTAAAAAAGCTTTAGCTATTTATTCCATGCGGCCGCTATAGATCTTCTCAAATTCATTTTTATAAATTTTAAGGAGAGTACGTTAAAAAAGGTAGAAATTTACTAAAATATCTTTAATAAAATTGGATGGAGTTCGTTAAATAAGACGGGTGAGGTGTAATAAATAAAAAATATGTGGTTGTTCTAGTATTTTAAATGTTAAAAATGGTAATAGATAGATCTTCATGGAAAAAATGACATTTGAAAGGATTTATGGCGGACAGGATGTATATTTTTTTGTTTTATATTTTTCGCATCACATTAAATACTTCTATCATGCCCAAATGTCAAAAAAAACTTTCGGAACAATTTCTACTTACAATAAATGAGAAATGTGGTAAATTTTAGATGTCTAAAAGTATTTTATAAGATGCACAAAAAATGAAACGAGAGCATTTTTTTGGGACGAAGAAAGTAAAGGTGTAGTCATCATAAGTCACATAACACCAATTTAATATTTTTATTTGTTCATTTTTGCGCAACAATTCCTCTCATATTATCAAAACTAATGTCATATTATGATATCGGATATTTATAGTCCTCCGTGGGCTTCTAAAGTGGTTAATACTCCCAAACACCTCTCCCCCTGTTTTCGGGCCCAACTATTAGTTGCGGATCCACTTTGATCCTACCCATGCACTCGCCCCGATCAATTGTTTTTAAATATTTAGTGTAAAACTATAAAACAATATACTCCGTAGTAAATTAAAAGTGTGTCCTAAATAGAAAAAAATTGTGTCATGGTCAAATTAATTAATTCCAACAAAAAATAATAATTTTTATAAATATAAAGGCAAAATAATTGTTATATTATAGTTATACTAAATAGAATATTGAACATTATATTTTCTATTTGATACTACTTCCGTCCCGCTATATTCGTCCACTTTTGACTTTTGGAACTGTTCATCTAAGCACTTTGACTCATCAAATTCTCTCAATGTGTAAGCCTAAATATAGTCATGTGTGATCTTATTTGATTTGTCTTAACATATAGAATATTAATATATAATTTCTATAATTTTTTAATATACAAATTACAAGATAAAATGGATTAAAGAAGTGTATTGGATGGTGTGCAAAAATGAAAGTGGACAAATATAGTGGGACGGAGGGAGTATATTTCAATTTAGTTATTTTAAATTTGTTTGATATGAAATTTATTCTTTTTTTATATCATATTCTAAAAATGGCTTTAAAACATTTTGGGGGTGCGATCGTTGAACCCCCACCTTACTTGCCTATGTCATTTGTATTCTTAAATTTGGCACTTCCAACTTTGTACTCGAAGACCATCGTTCTCTTCTCAATAGTTCTGAATGAGTCCTGACTCCTGATTCCTGATCTGATCTGATCCGATCAGAATGTAGTTATATATGAAACTATTTCTGATCTAATCTGATTTAGTCTAATCTGGTCAAATTTGATTTGTACCCAATAAGAAAAAATAATATATAATAAGAATAATTTGAATACAACATGACCTAAGTGACCAAAATGAACTAATGTCATAATATGGCTTTTGGTGCCAATTTAATGTCAAAGGAATCACCATTGTTTTTCAGAAGAACACTCTAACTATACTTAAAGATGTCATAAATGACATTACACATTAGTTCATTTCTTTCCTCTGCATCACTTTCAATCACACATTTTTTATTTTTTTTAAATTTTATGCCAAGTCGAAGGTAAAACTTTTTTTTAGGATTGGGGGATTACTAATTTACCATCATTCAAACGGCTACCTTGCACATTGACAAAACTTGAGATAAAAATTATATCACTCCTATAAGAAATTTACTCATATAAAAGTTGATGTTTTATAATTGATGAAAACAATAGCTAGGCACTCAATGAACTTGACTTTCGATGAACTTGACTTTTTTGTACGTGATTGGTTTCATTACAATGCAATATATGTTCATACTTTTTTCAACTTAATAATGCAGAAAGAAGCAATGCTTCCACTTTCGCTGGAGCTCGGATCTAAATAAAATATCCTATATATGGATTTTAGAAAGTTGACTTCGTACCAATCAAGTGGGAGGAGAATTGAAGTTTAATTTGAGCGGTGCACTAGCGGGAGGGCATGGTTCCGTTGACACTGGCCAACGGTGCACTAGCGGTGTCACTGCGCTTTTGGAGGACCTCCAGTGCTTCATTTGCAAATTTAGGGGTGGATTAAGAGGGTAGAAATCATCAATCTTGCAAACGACGGAGTGGTGGTTTAAAAACGTAGTGGCACCGTTGGCTAGTATCAATGGAACTCTACTCATACTTGAAATAGTAATATTAACCACACTAACATTGAACATGTAAAATATAAAATAATTACTCCGTATTTAAGTACATACTAGTATTCCTACCCGTGCAACGCACGGGGTTGGACGAAATTTTTGACACTTCTGTAAATTAACTTCAATGCAATATTTTAAATAGAATTTATAAAAAAATATAATATGTTTTTTATTACTAAGACATTAAAAACAAAATAAAATAAATAATTTAGTATTAAATATTTGGTAATGAAAATTCTTAAAAACAAATTCAAAAGTGAACATCTCAAAGATTTTCTAAATCTATATTTTTGAAAGACTTTTGGGTATACAACAATTTTGGTGTAGTTGCAAGGATTTTTTTATCATCTAGAACTAATATTTTTATTTTTGTCTTTCTTTTTACTCGTGAAACATCACCACAAAGTTGATCATAAGTGAACACCGAATAGATTAAAAATAATCTAACAAATGATAATGTTTGATTTTGATTTTGTTAAAAGTCATAGCAAAACATAAAACATTGAGAATTGTCTTTTCTAGAACTTTAGGAGTAATTGTGGATCAGATGGTACGAAATTCATTTTAGGTAT